>JAQZBX010105300.1:0-10896 GCA_029593785.1 Cabassous unicinctus
GGATTCCCATATGCCCCCCTCCCTCTCCCTCCCACGCTTTCCCACGTTAACAACATCCTTCATTAGTGTGGTACATTTGTTATAATTGATGAACATACATTGGAGCATTGCCACTAAGCGTGGATTATGGTTTACATTATAGTTTACACTCTCTCCCACAGAATTTTGTAAGTTATGACAAAATATATAATGGCCCATATCCATCATTGCAACATCATGTAGGGCAATTCCAATGACCCGAAAATGCTCGGGGCTGGTTTTGATCCCGGCCGAGTGCTGATTCCCGGCTTCTGTATGTCCGTTTTTGCGCCTCCTGGCCTGTCAGCCTTGGCAGGTACAACGTGGTTTTGTTAATGGACGAAGCCCTTGAATGCTTGCTTTATATGTCCTTGCTATTAATGAAACAGGGCATTGTGACACACTGACTGAGCCCCATAGGCCAATCTGTTCATGACCTAATCTCTACAAACAGCCCTATGGGCATTTCCATGGCCTGCCCCCCTTGGGGCTGCCCTGAAAATAGGTCTGGCTGGTGTCTCCTGGAAGAAAGAGGCTGGTGGCTGACATGATTTCTATTCTGGCAGAAGTCTGGGGAACTGGGGCAGGCACCTTTGGGCTGCTCCTGGTGACCCTGGAAGGATACGATGTGTACCCACAGTCTGCCTACAGTGAGATCACTGTCGGTTAGGGCAGGAAGGGACCTTCCAGGTCCCCTTGTCAGAGTTCTTAACTTTTTTTTCCATTTAATATATTTTTTATTGTGGTAACATATAGATAACATAAAAGTTGACATTTTAACCATCATTAAGTGTACCACTCAGTGGCATTAATTATATTCACAATGTTGTGCAACCATTACCATGATCTATTTCCAAAATTTATCATTATCCCATTAAACAAAAACACCCCTTCCCCTTTGGCCCCCGGCCGCAGGATCTTAACCCTCTTACAGTATCTTAAAAACCTAAAGCCAAATGTGCATCTTTTCAACAGAAAAAGGCACATGCAATTTTAGAAACAATTTTGGGAGTTCACCAACTGCCTAGAATGTTCTGTGGACCATAGATAATGCATAACTAATTGGGTATACTCTGGATCCCCCTTATTCCATTACTGGTGACAAAGCTGTAGCAGGACTTATTCCAGACCACCCAGGTGGTTAGTGGAAAGCTGGGGCTGGGAGCCGGTGGAACTGGACTTGCTGTCCAGTGCTCTTTCCACCACTTACCTGCCTTTCACTGGAACCTTGCTCCTCCCACCCTCCTCTCAACGAAAATAACTGTGATCCTGTTTCATCCCACTGCGGCCTGCTTGTTCCATTTGCTTTCCCAACCCAGCAAGTAGAGAGGCTCTTTACGGGCGTCTCATCATCAGTTAACAACAGATGATGTTGTTAACTGCACTTGCTGCTTTGTTGATTAGAAATTACATTGTCAAGTTCCCTGGTTCCTACAAGAGGAGGCAATTGTACTAACTGCTACTAGATGTCTACCACGTGCCAACATTTTCACAAAAATGACCTCAGCTAAGCCTCACGGTACCCTCCTGCGGCTGGCGTTATGTCCCCTTTTATGGATGAGGAAACTGAGGCTCTTAGGGGCGACTGGCCAGAGACCTCTGGCTAATAATGGACATATCTGGCATGCAGACCTGTCCATCTGATGGCAAAGCCCATACTCTTTGCTCTGCTCCCTGCTGCTTCTCAACTGAAAACCGTTCTGCCTACAATGCAACGGAAGAACGCACGGGGAAGATGGAAGTATGGTGGTCCCATCCTACGTGGGTAGTAGCAATTCCCTGTTTATTTTAGCTATTTTTTTTTTCTATAAATAGCATCCCGGGGCATAATTTATTCATTCTTTAAATTGTTATTGAGCCCTTCTCTGTACTAGACAAGATTCACTGAGGGACACATTCAGAAGTCTGGCTTTTGTTTATAGTATATAGTAAGGGTCGTGAAGGACTTTACTTTTATCCTCAAGCTGTGGGTTACCCAGGGACAGGAGTTCCCTAGCTAAATGCCAGCCCACAGGGTTGTTAGGTCATGCACTAGTCATGAGCCCATTCATGTGTGTGCATTCATTCCAGCAAGTATTTGCATGGTGTCTGTTCATGCACGACGCTGTACCTAGGTGCTCGGAGGAAATAAGAAGAAACAAATGCCAAGCACTGTGTTCCGCAGGAGCTCTTGACTCATTTGAGGAGACTAGGAATATTCCAGAGGGGCTCCACAGGGGCAGTTTTGCCCCCCACCCCCCAGGGGACATTGGGAAGTGTCTGGAGACAGTTTGGGTTGTCAGCCCTTGGAGGTGCTTCTGGCGTCTAGGGAGGCTGCCAGACATCCTACAATGAACCAGCTGCCCCCACAGCAAAGAATGATCCGGCCCCAGATGCCATCAAGGGCGGCAAATGAGACGGGGAAGTCCGGCTGTATCCCAAGAGCGAATCCCCGAAAGCCACTTGGTGCTTAGTCTTGGGGCGGTGCCTGACGCCTGCTGAGGCGTCAGGGATAATGACTGCACTGGAGGGGAGCGAAGGGGTGGGCAGGGGCCTTCTGAGCCCCAGGCCCTGAAAAGTGCAGGAGGCTGGGCGGACTGCGAGCCAGAAGAGGATCTGGGCAGCAGGATGGACCGCTGCAGAGGGGTAGGCATGGCTTCGAGTTAGTAAGCACGGGGCAAGTGGGGTGCCAATGGGGGCAGGGGCTTTGGATTGGCCCAGCTCGGACGTTTGGACTGTGAGGCGATGAGATGCATGGTGGACCCTGGGATGGGGTGATGCCAGGAGGAGTCCAGTGTTTTTGGGGGGCGGGGGGCGCTCTGATAGATGGGGTGGGGCTGATGGGAAAGGCCGGCCCGATGCCAGGAGACTCCAGAAGGGCTGTCTGGATGGAAATCCGGAGAGTCACAGAGTGTTCCAGCTGGAGGGAACATTGACCATCCCTGACCTCGTTCTCGGTTTCCCCGTAAGAGCTTTGGGTGCAGGATGCTCGAGTTTCTGGCCCTGGCCCCCGGGCGTGGCTGTGCTGGGGTCCAGCCGGGGCCTGGACAGCAGAATTGAAAGTTTATCGAGGGCGTCCCGGCCCCAGCACTGCATGGAAAATCTCATATGATTCTCTCAACAGTCTCCCAGGGCAGGCACTGTCATTCACCTCCATTTACAGAGGAAATAAATATTTGGGATCCTCAGAGGCTCAGCGACCGGCCCAGTTCTCCGCCAGGGAAGTGGCAGATCCAGACACGTGCTAAGCCAAGTCGCGGCCGAGCTCCCAAGGGATGGGGCTTCTGGTTCCCGGGGAAGGACGATGATTTGGAGGGCGTCCTGGAGGAGGAAGCAGAGGACTTGGGGCTGGCTGGAGCTTTGAGATTGTGTGTGTGCCTGAAATGGGTGGAGTTTGTTTATTGGCCTTTTCCATTCTTCTTTCTTTGAGCCCTTCTTGGTTGCAACAGGGATTGCTTTACCAGCCCAGTGTTTCTTCTAAAATTTTAGCAGCCCTGCATTCTCTCCCTTGGTGTGTGTGTGCATACATGCGTCTGTGTGCCTGTAGGTGCCCATGTGTGCATATATGTGTGTGCCCATTTGTGCATGTGTATGTATGTTCCTGTGTGCATGTGCTTATGCATGTGTTTGTTCCGTGTGTGTGTGTGTATCCTACGTGTGTGTGTGCACGCTGTGTGCAATGCTAGGTGTTGGGAGCAGCACTTACCCCTCCAAGCGACGCAGCCAGGTGCCTGCATATAATGTATTTAAATATGTTCAGTGAGGTGCATGAAGCGAACACAGCTCCTGGGAGGTCTCACGGCAAGTGGAGTCGGTCCCCTGGGCAGGTGTCAAGCAGTCTGGGGGAGGAGAGAGAGGGAGGGACACGGGGGAGGGCGGGGGTATCAGCAAGGGAGAGCATGAATGGGGAAGTGGGGGGACATGTGAGGAGAGACCTTATCCAGGAGAGAATCCAGGTAATGCCTGGCTTGGCTCACTGTGTCCACCCTCTATGGATAAATACATTTGATGCTAGAATCAACTGAGAGCGATGACTTACTCTGATATTTCGTTTTGCGTTTCTTAACAAAACTGTTTCTTTCACCTTTTTCTTTATTTGTTGGACCAGCCGCCGGGATGGGCGATCACGTTAGACTTGTTTCTCTTGGAACCCTGCTCTGTAGAGCTGATGAGGGTACAGTGTTTAGAAGCCAGAATTCTCAGGTCTGCAAAAACCTGGATTTAGGATAATGGCAATTCCTCAAGGAGATGTACATTATCTGATTGAGGCCGCACGGCCAATTTGGCCTGTAAAAATATCGCATGTGTGCTCCTGCTTTCCTGCATTAACTCTCTGGGAGAGGCATGGAGCTTTGGTATTTGGCTATTCCACCTAGGAAGGCTGGATTGGAGATCTGGCAACATGGCCTATCCCACCCAGAGGGCCATTCTGTACCCTTTTCTACCTCTAAAGAGATGCCACTTCTCCTAGGGCTTCCCCGTGTTCCGGAAGACACAGCTTTGGGGAGTCTGACCCCTTGCTGGGCTTTCTTCTCTTGACGTGGGCAGGGAGAATTAGGAGCTTTCCGCTGGAAGGACTTGAGTGGACACCAGCCAAGCCACATGTGACTGTGGCGTACTCTTGCTCTATTGCTGTTTATTTTTTAGGTGTTTTATGATATCCTTAATCCCATCACGTTGTGATAGAGGCAAAAGCAGGGAGTGTGGGAAGAACTGGTGAGAAGGGGCGCGTGTGACTGTAGCAGAGCTAAAGCAAAAGTTGATGGCAAAGTTGGCCGGTTTGAACGTGGGGCAGGAACCCTCGAGAACTGAACTTGTTTCTAAGTAGGGGGCCTTCTGCACCTGTTTTACTGTTTGTTTGTTTTTTCCAAAAGTGCAAGGCAATGAAAATTCTTCCATGAACCCAGTGTTGGCTAGGAGCAGAGGCCTGCTCTGTCATTTGTCCCAGAGGCGGGTCAGAAGCTTCCACAGGTTACGGATGTCAGGGAAACTTCTGACTGTGAGGCGCTGCTGCTTTCCAGAGGGTTTTTTCCTGGCTGAGAGGCGCCTCTGCCTGTCACAAGCCGTGTCTGTCCTTTATTGCTTGTTCTGCGCGATTGCACAACGAAGAATAAATAATAGTGAAAGCGAATGGGCCGGCACAAGTGTGTTTTACAAGAATTCAGTTAACGCCTCTCATGGCAAAGTTGGGTTTCTTCTTTACTCTGTGGTTTTCTCACCATTTGGTCTTTATGAAGGCCAGACGGCACGCTCTAGTGTTGGCCAGGTAGTAACGAAGTAGAGGAAACGAGAGCTGATTCAGAAGAGTGATTTTAGAGGGCCGCCAACTTCTTCCTTCTCCCCTGTTCCTGTCAGTCCCATCACCTGTATGTTAAAATCTACCACTTCCCCTCAAAGAAGGGGCACATCGGAATTCCTTCTTTTGTAGGAGAGCTGTCCAGGTTCCACCACCCACGGACTAGAAGCCACTTCACTTCTCTGAGCCTTCATTTTCCTGTCTGTATAATGGGCGCATATGGCCCAGCTTGCTTCCTGGGGTTGCTGTGAGGATCATCTCCTTTGATGATGTAGGAGAAGAAGGATGACATGTGCAATGCTCTCTACACCCAGTAGAAGGGTCTGGCTGCTCTTTTGCCTGCTCACCAGCACATGGGATCTTTCCCACTTCGGTTGCTCAGTTCCTGGCAGGAGGCTCAATAAATGTTTGTTGACTTTTGGGAAGGGAGCAAGAGAGGAGCATTTCTGTGCTCTGCATATGGACGCAGAATGGGGAATAATTTTCAAATGAACAGCAACTGATGCAGGGAGGAAATGATGTATTGGGTTGTCTGTTAGAACCCCGAGTGCCTCATTAAACATTTTTAAAGATTGGTGGGGACGAGTTTCCGAACAGTTTTGAAAAATCTGCCGCACCTATTTGAATATAGCCTGCAGGTGGCAACCTGGGCCTCTTGGCATGTGGTTCTTTGTTGCCATGGCTGGGTCCCTCAAGCTCATAAACACAGTAGAGAAAACGAAGAGGCTAAAACCCATCAAGTCCTGGACGTGCGGGTTTCCTCCAGAGCTAAGATGCTGTCCAGGAGTAGCTGTGGGGACCCTCAGAGACGAAGGGCTGCCCCTTCTCAGTTCAGAGGCGCCCGCTCTCTATTTAATTTCTGTTAATCACATGGGGGAAGGCTGAGGCTTACTGAGATGCCCAAGAGGTTTCCACTGATAGCGTGATTTCCGCTACCACCCGGAAGTCCTATACAAGGTGGGTGACACAACAGGTGGATTTCAACCCCGGGCCCGCTTTAGATTTGTGCGGGTCTTTGGCCAGGGGGGTGCCCCAAGAAAAGGAAGCTTTTCCTTTCTTTCTTTCTTTTTAATGTAGTAGTTAGAATGGGAAGGCCCTTTCTGCCTTCTAAATTTGCATGAAGGCGCCATCTGGGCTAGCGGCGCCCCGAGGGTGAAGTTTCTAGAAAACCACCTCCCCAGTTCCCTCAGATTCAGGTTGTTGGCCCTCAGCTGGGCCCTACGGGCAATTCTGAGTCTCGTATTGCCCCTTTTTCGATTCCCTGCTGCATCTCCCACATAATCATTCGTCTTTCCCTGTCGCCCGTCTGGGCTCATTTTGATCCTTCCTGTGAATGCCCAAGCTTCTCAAGATTGTTTGCTGGAACGGCCCCTCTTCTCTCTCTAGTTCATCTCCTTTGTGCCCGAGCCTCAACCCTAATCGTTCTCAGACATCAGAATCTCCCAGGGAGCTTGTAGTGCCCTGGATCCCATTCCTGGATGGTCTGATTCAGTAGGCCTGAGATGGGATTGACAAATGTGCATTTTTAATAAGCATCCCAAGGCTCTTTGAGAAATAGCTCTAGGAGGGTGATTCCCAAATGCAAGTCTCCAGCTTGCTGCCTGCCCCCCAGGGAGCAGCTTCCAACTCGGCGCTGGATATTTCCCCTCTCTGTGTATCTCTTTGGTGCCTCAGCCTCATTCATCCAAGAAAACATATCACTGTCCCCCCGCCCCACCACACTGAACTTCTCTTCTTAAATTCCCTGTTTAGTTACTATAGCCCAAGCTGGGAGAGGGAGAGGGAGCTTGGGGAACCAACATGACTTTGTCTCTGCATTGAAGCCAAAAGTAATTAAAAAGGAAAGTCTTGCCCTAGACTTTCTTTAAGAATTGTCAAAAAAGAAAAAGACAAATTGGAGTTAAGTTGGCAGATTTTTATTCAGAACACCAAGAAGTTTTGCTGCAGTAAGGAAGCCGGATCATTTTGCAAAGAAATGGAAACAACTTCAGCTTCTAGAGATGGCCAATGATTTTTATGGACATGAAAAGCAAGTTGTTGAGTCCTATTGAGTGGTCATGGGTTTGACCTTCTTACAAGGTCGGTTTGGGGAGGTGGGCTTTATTTTGTGTTGGATCGAACTAACTAGAGGCTTGATTGGTCACCTTGGGGGTGATTTCAAATTTCAAAAGCTATCAAGAAATGAACTCCCAAGAGGGAGTTCAAAGAGGAAGTAGGATATAGGTTTTTTGATTGGGCGGGGGAGGGGGGTTGCTCTGAGGTCCCCAGGGCTTTCTGTATATAATTTTGTCAGAATATTAAAGGAAAACGTGTGCAGCATCCTAAAACATCTGGAAAGCTCCCTTCCTCCCAACCCATTCTTCTCTTTAAGCTGCGGATTGATTTAAGCTCCCTGGCAAGAAGCCTCAGGTGTTGTGCTGAGTCATCTTTGAAAAGGGGCCGTGGGGGAAGGGCAGGAAGGCATTGCTGGGCAGGAAGCAGCTTATGCCAACCTAAAGAGGCTGGGTGTCGCTTGGTTTAGCAGGTGCTGATGGGGCGGGTCGTGGGGCAAGAGGCAGGTGGGCTGGCACCTGTCCTTGATGCCCGAGTGCCTGCTGACTGCTGCCCAGAGCCGGACACATTATACAGCCCTTTCCTTGCAGTGGAGCCCGGGGCTGGGTGGAAAACCGATTAGAGACCTGTCTCCTCTTTATCGTGGTACTAGCAGTTCTGGATTGCCAGCTTCCTTTGAGAGTGAATTTGCTGGTCTTGACTTGATGGGGGGCGATGGCCCTGTTTTCTTCCAGAACTTTGAGGCCTTACAATGTGAATTCCAAGTGATCCTCGTCTGACAAAGGCTCTAGCAAAGTCCTGCCACCAGGCTTAACAAACTGTTGGCTTCCCCGAGATCCCCCGGGATTTTGTCAGTGGATGCGGTTCACGGGTAGCCCTGAGGGCTTGGCTTAGGCAGCCCCTTGGACTTCAGCTGGGATTCTGTGTTGCTGCCTGCTTTTATTATTGTAGGGAGGAAGTGGCCCGGGGCTTTAAGACCGAAGTCAGCCTGTGAGTAAATAAGAGCGTGAATATGAATGGAAACGCTAACCTCCCTGTGTCTTGTTGGCCCCCAGCTCACTCTGCTTAACCGCTCAGTTTAGGATGGTTTGGGAAGCCATCTAGGCCTTTTGAAGCCAGCTCCAAAGCTGGTTTAAGCTCTCATTTAATCATGCCCCGTTGTGCACCACACACGCTCTCCTTCATTGACAAGGAGACTCGAATGCATTTCACTACGGAGATGGCGCCCACGCAAAGCAGAATGTACCGTTTGCCAAGGGGACTGGCTTTCCGCCAGCGGCCAGCGCAGCCTCCGGGGACCACCCAGGAAGGCATTCCCTCCAGAGGGCCACCCCAGTGTGAGGTTTCACCCTGGCCCCTCTGTTGGATGCCTCGGGAACACGGATGTACCGACTTGGAATCTTCTATATTCCTATGGAATCCTTCTGCAGTTAGGCTGTGGGAGGGAATGCACATGAGCGCAGATCCAGCCCGAGGAGCAGCCAGATGCCTTCACTCCGCAGTGTGCGCACAGTTGGTTTCTCACCCCTGGAAGGCGGGTCCTGATCAGAGGTGGAGACCAGGAGGGACACAGCAGGCAGGGTTAGGCACTGCAGTGGACCCAGATTCAGAGGCAGGCTGGCTGGACCTTCACTTTCCATTCCTCCTGATACAGTCTGCATACTTTAAATGTGTACCCGGGGGTACATCGGCTGAAGGTTTTCTTCACTGGTGTCCGCCGTGGCAGGGGAGCTGGGTATAGGAGCTGGAACACGTCCCCTCCTCTGCCTTCCTGGATTGTCATCCAAATCGCTGTAAGCAGCTCTGATACTTACCACCCAGGAGGACTAGAGGCTAGTGGTTTTCGACGGTGGCTGCAAATTAGAATCTCTTGAAAAATATATACAGGACCGGGCTCCCATGCGATCCTGTTGAATCAGAATTGGTGGGGTGGGGCCTGAGCATTGGGACTTTTTTTTACCGGCTGCGCGGGTGATTGGAATGTGCAGCCGTGCAGAGGACCAGGGGCCACCCGGGAGGCTCCGTGCTCCTGCATGGGCGCAAAGACATGTCCCCCCCTCCCCAAGAGATCGTAAGCGTGGACTGCCTACAGTTTCCCTGCATCCCCATGCCGGGGCCTGAGTGGGGGAACCTGCGCCCTGCACAGCGTCCCTTGAGGTGTAGATTTTGTTTCTCGGTTTCTGCATCTGTGAAATGGGGGAGTGGTGCCTGCACTGTGGAGCCCAGGAAAGCCTCTGTGTGTGGGAAACTGGCTGGAAAATACAAGGAAGCCCTGCTCCATAGGAAACTCTTAATTCCCCCCTGGCGTACTTAGCTGGCACCGAGAGTCCAATGCATTGTTGTTCTGCCCGAAGCCTTAGGGCGGGTGCACAAATCAGCATCAATATGTGTCAGCACCTCACAATATTTATAAAAGCCTTTCCAGAAGAGACACTCAGACGACCAACCAGAGTTGGTGCATTTGGGATAAATCATGCACACAGAGTCCGTCTCAGACCACCTGAGCCTCCACCGCCAGCTCCATAAAAAGCCCGCGATTTATTATTATTATTTTTTGCACCTGCCCAGGTGAAGACCCAGGGCTCATTTACTGGGGCTCTTGTTATTAAATAGAACCCATCTTTATTTTAGCACCTGTTTATTGTATTTATTTTATAAGCATATGAAATAAATAGCACATCTTTATTTTGTCAGACTTCCTTTTGGCTTCCAGGATTTGGCCCCTCGCCCCCACCCCGGGTTGCTGCGGTCCAGTTGCTTTCCTCATTTTCATTGTCCCCCTTTGTCTTCAGGCCTGGGAGCTGACCTGTCGCCGCAGGCCAGTGGTCGAGTGCATTTGGACAAACTGAGGAGGGAATGTGTCCCTAAAAGCTTGCTAACGCACATATGGGTATTGGCTTATTTCCGAGGGGAAAAAATTCTGTTTGTCCCGGTGATTGAAGTGTGCTCAAAAGAGGGCCATGGAAAGACAAGCAGGCCTTGCCTGGCTAATGTTGACCGTTCCCACGATCGATGCATGGAGGAAACCCACCGCTGTTTAACTTTGCTTCAGTTGTTTTCTTCTTCTGAACGGAATGAACTGCCCAGACCTGATCCACTGGGGGGATGAGAGGTTTTTCTAGTCCCAGAACAGGACTTTCGAATGGGGCTAGTGGCTTCCACTTGAAGGTCTTTCCTGGCCTCTCTGGAGCTGCTTCACCTGCTGTGTCAGACAGCGGGTGGTGCCGTGAAGCCTTGGGGGAGTTGTGACTGTCAGGCTTTCTGAGTTCTTGGGCCTGGACATAAGGAGGGAGGGATTCTGGGCAGAATGACAGGACCTTAGTGTAAACGTGTGGCCTTGTGGCTTTTGGAGCTAAACCATGTGCTAGTCGAGTCTTGCAGTGTGTGAAGACTGTGTCGATTGGGAGCTGCTTGAGGGCAAGCAGCTTGGTTTACCTGTAAAAAGTGCTATTATGGTGGCTGGTATACAGGTAATGCCAGGTTTCTCTACATATGGGTTTTTACCCTTCTCCTTAAAAAAAAAAAGCTTTTTGATTTTTTTTTTTTTTTTT
>JAQZBX010105301.1:0-10867 GCA_029593785.1 Cabassous unicinctus
AAGAAAATAGTTTTGTTTTTCATGTAATCACACTTAAATGTATGTTAGAATACACGTACATACACATACACATACATAGACTGTACATGCATATTTTGTTCACATGTATTCATATATATTTATATTTGTTGTGGATATGCATTCTATATTTATATTTAATTATCAGCAGTCTCCTTCTGCTAGGATTTAACTGCATTTTTGCACTCACATTTCTCGTTGCACTTCACTTAAAATTGTATTGAATTTTGCTATTTCTGGCTTTTTATCTCTTATTTCATCATCTCCCTACTGTGGTTATGGGCCCTTGACAGTGAAAATAAGATTCTTAGTTTTATGGAATCTTTATTACATGAAATGTGCATTAATGCCATTCTTATCTGTTAATGGCCTCCACAAGCAGGAGAGGCTATGAGAGGCAGTGAACATGATTATTTATCCACCAGCTTGGTAGAGCATATCACTAATGAACCATGAATAGAGATTGTCTGAGCAAATTGCCAGGGTCATGGGGGGCACTGTCATTTGATTTTCTTGAAAATATGCATAAAAATCATTTGCTAATACATGCACAAAGATATATCATCTTTTCAATCCACATTTATTTTAGTAAATTAGAAATACGCTAGGCATTGAAATACAATGGGTATGATGCTTCATAAGTGGAAATACTGTTCAGATTTCTTGTTTTTCACAATAGCATAACACAGTTAACTCTGGCTGTGCAATGGCTTATTTACATTCTCTCGAATTCCCACATTTCAGTTATTAATTTGAGAAGACTCTCTTTATATAATTTACATAATTAAGGTTCTTAGAGGTTTAAATTCAACAAATATTTATTGAGTGTGCCTGACATTGTGCCAGTTGCTGGGAACATAAAGATCAATAAGACAGTCAATATCATCAAGGAATTAATTGTAGAAGAGATAACACATTAACAAATACATAGGATTTTTAAAATTTCCTTAATTGGCTTGTCTTAATTAGAAGGATTATAACAAAGCTGCATGTAATAGCTCACTTATTCCAAAACGTTCTCATATGTATGTCAGATGAGCTGATTCCTAGGTAGCAATGCAGCATACTTGTGTGTGCCTGCATCTATGTAGCTGTTCATATATGCTATGCATATATATTTTTCCCTTCCTCTATCATAATCAGTTTCTTGATGTCCATACCATCCTACTAAACTACTGTTACTGGATATCTCTAGTCCACTAAGACACTTTACCTCATTAACTGAACTTTTTGTTTCATTGACTCAGAGTTTTAACCTCCATTTGTGATACTGTTATCAATAGTGAATAAACTGAGATGACCCACCCATCACCCCCATCATCTAGTTTTTGGCCCCTTCACTTCAGCCAAACTTTTCATTAAACTCACTTTAGCCGCACATTCCTGTGGTCACATCATAGACCCGTTCATCACCGATAGGCTTAATGACATCACTCTGCCCACTACCATTTATCCTCTATTCCCAATGGTCCACTCCAAAATTTGACCTCATGGATGGAGACCTCTGATCTATTGATTCATTAAATTGTCCCACTATCCATGCCCATCTTCTATCTTCATTTCTCTTCCTATCCAATAGTCTCACAGTTCATTATTATAACCAGTTCGTTGAAAGCACTCTGGAATCCATTTTCCTCTCTCCCTTCATTTTCTCTATCTGGAGAAACACTGGTTTTGATTGAAACCAACTCAAACCATTTTCTATGGCTGAATTAAAATATTTAAAGTTTTCTCTAAAAAAAAAAATCCCAATAATGCTATTTAATTTCATACCCACATACCCCTAATAGGCAAAAAATATTTATTTTCCCTACAGTAAGTTTGCCATTCCACTCCCCAAGATGACTATTTCATACTTTATCTTCTTTCAAAATCTCATTCTACCAACACTTGCTCAACTGATCACTTCACATCCTATTTTGTACAGAAAATAAAAAGAGCTCAGAACCCCCTCAACTTCTTATCATGAAATCAACAAACTTTATTTGTGCTTGTATGCCCTTTTCCATCCAATTCCATGGAAGAATAATTCTTTTCCTTTCCTTTTTCCCTCTTTCCTGTTTTCCTTGTTACTTGTTATCTCCTTAGTGCCTATCTTGTAGTTAGCCCCCTTTTCACTTAAAACATCACTCTCCTTTCCTATTCAATTATTTCTATCCGTTTACAGACATACCCTATTTAAAAGCAACAACATATAAAACGTTTTTATCCACCTGTCCATTCACCTCCAACTATTGTCCCAGTTCTGTGCTTTTTCTTGCAGAAACTCTCCTAGAATGAGTTGTTTCTACTTAACTGTCTCCATTTCTTGACTTCTTATTCACTCTTCAACCTACTCCATCTCCCTAAAGTTTTCACTACCCAACGGCTACTGTTGAGGTCTTTAAGAACCTCCCATAATATCAAATTCAATTGCTGTCTTTCTGTTTTCATTTTACTTGCCTTACCAGTAGCTTTGAATATAGTTGGCCTCTGATTTCTTTTTGAAATAACTCTCCTCATATCTTTTGATAGATAATATAAATTGACTCATTTAATATCTGTTCCTACATTTTTCTATTTTGCCTTCTTGTACCACAGTAGCTAGAAAGCTAAAAACTGCATTTCCCAGACTTTCATATACACCAGTTCGCAGATGTAGGGATTTAAGTAGTGCCAATGAGTTATACTACAGTTTGAATTGAGAGAGGGAGCAGAGCACAGAGTGGTAAGCACTTTTTTTGTTGTGTACATACAAAAAGTGTGACTTGATGAGGAAGTCAATTGATCTGATGGCTTTTTACTTCCATATTGTGGGGAAGGTGGTGTGCAGAAGTCGGCAGCTGGGACAAATGCCTACATGTTTCACCAGATACCTGGTTATGGCATATGAAGTGCTTCACTTGATAGGCTCTCAGCTATCTTGTTCTGGAAGTCTCTTCTGGTGTTCCAGCCCACGCACCGTATTTGTAAGCATCTAATTGCCTGTACTTAATCCCTTCCCCTTAAAACTGATAGCTTATTTTCTGTTGTCTGCAAGTGAGTTTTGATTGATGCCGTTGCTGTGACATTCTTTCATTGTTCCTTTAATTTCTCTTGTTGCTACTTTTAACTCTTCTCGGCTGGCAACTCCGCGCAGTCTTCAACACTAAAGAACTCCCGGCGTCTATCCTGAGAGGCTTTCTCTTCTTGAGCTAACAGCTTTGCCCAGGTCCTCGCCCCCGGGCTCGTGCTTTCGAGTGCACCTGCGTGCTGATGAATGCACCCTCTCCTCCCTTGAATGCTCTGTGAACTCTGGATTTTTATAGCAAAGCTTTTTCTTTATATCATCACTTGATGCCTATAAGCATCTTAAATATTCATTTTTCGAAACAGAATGCTAATCCCCAACTACCCCCATCCTAATTTATGAAATTTATTATCCATTTTGGTAAGAGGCTTAGCAATCAACCTGATTATCTCAGACTTTTACAGAGATTATTTTACCTAACTCTCACAACAAACCTATGAGGGATATGCCATTATTATTCCCATTTTATAAAGCCCAGAGATGTCATTTACCTTGTGGCATATCACATAGTTGCTAGATGGTGGAGCCAGGATTCTGTTCCCTCTCCTCCTGTCTCCTCCCCCTCCCCCCACATTGTACTTTGCATTTCGAAAATCTTTTTCCTCCCAAGTGAAAAAGAAGCCTTTGGACTCTGAAGACAGAAAGCAGGAAATGACTGTGCAGAGTTGATTAACAGAACTTGAATATAAGGTAATCCCCCATTTTTAAAATGAGAAGCTCCTTTAAAAAAATGATTTGATCAGATTAACTAAAAATAAATTTAGAGATATAGATGAATATGCCAACTGGCATTTCTGTAATATTTAATTTCTTAATAGAGCTGCATATTTTAAAAATATATAAATAACAGACAAATACACATTTTAAAAACATTATATAAATAACAGATAAATACAGATTTTCTTTTCTTCACGCTCAGATTTTATTTAACAATTTTTTTCATCTATTACATCATTGTCTTTGTCACTATTGGAGCCACATTTCCAATCGTCTAGCTTAGTTTGTCAGAGCATGTCATCCTCCTTTCCTTCTAAATTATTTTAAACGCAGCTCCTTTTAAATCCATATATAATTCTGTCACTAGGAAAGTTAGTCCAAGTTCCAAGTACCATTTGTATAATGTTAGGATCTATTTTAAAATTTTTAATTCTAAAGTTATATTTTCTTCACCATATACGATAACCCTTTTTTTCCATTGCTTTAAAAAATGAGTTTTAAAGGCCTATTTGTACAGACATCTAACACTTATTTGTGATGTCATGCACACGGGGATAGTGACTAAATTTTTGTTAAATTTCTTTGCCTCTTGTTTTTACTATCACCACCAGAATTCCTTAAACATCCAGACATCTGAAGTCATTCCAGGCTATTGTATTGTCTTCAAAACCTTGTACCTTGTTTAAAATAAACTAATGGGGAAAATGACCTATAATAAGGGAACATTTTTAGGATTCCTATGAGGTGACTCATTTGTGAAGAAGGATTTCAGGGAATGATCTCCTATTATATCTGGGCATAAAAGGCGTATGAGAGAGAAGGAAGATAAGCAAGGAGAAGTGTAATTAAGTTAAATTCTTATTTATCCCAGAAGCCAATGAATAATTTATCAAATCGGTAACCGAATAAAACCCTCTACACACATATCGTTTAGAGAAAATCGAAATAACCACTGGAAATTTTTAAAAAACAGAAAGCATTCAATGTAGGTTTTACCTCTAGGAAAAGAGATTTGTAGTAATTAGTGTGGAGCAGAAGATCTTTTAATTAAAAGAGATTCTCTATTATTTTATTTTTAAATCATGAGCATTATTACTTTTGATCATAGTAAATACAATTAAACAGCCACAGAAACCTTATTTAACCCATTAGGTCAAAATTGTGGGCCTCATAATTCATAATAGCTGAAGTAATTCTCTATGAACATATGATAAAGCCTGAGGTTGCTTGTTCCTATGCACACTTTGTGGATTACTTCACTTCAATCACAAAATACATGCCATCACTGTGGAGCCTCTCCACATGAATAAATGAAGGATTCTGCCTTATGCTCTGCTAGTCCCTCTCTGCAGTAATTTTTGGAAGTGCTTGGCTATAGTGCTGTTTAGTTATAGTTTATATTTAAACTGTATTTAGTTTAGTTATAGTTATAGTGGGTGGCGGCTGAAATGTGTTATGCATGATGTGCTATGGATTACCTTGGATGCAAATGTTTAATTACTCCAGTGGAATGAAGTGAAACGCTATATTGATTTGTCAGGAATAAGACATTCCTTGCTCGGCTAATTCTTGGCTCTGGCTGTTAAAGAGCCACTGCTTCTTGGTTTGCAGCCTGGAATAATAAGTTACATAAATAGCTTCCTTCTGTCTGGTCCTCCTCTAAACTTGATGTGGTGCCACTATTCATTAATAGCATGTCGGTGAGCAGACCTGCTTGGAATGTTCAATGGTTTTCTTCATCTAGAAACTGAAGGAACAGTGACAGGATGCGCAGCTGAATACAGGTTAAATACCACTTTAGCCCATGCCATCACCCAGAAACCTTTTGCATGAAAAAGCAATTTTCACGACCTAGCGAATGACATATGTCTACCCTGCGCTCTTGAGCCCTGCTCGTAATAACATCACAAAACTTACAAGCTCTCTAAAGTGAATTCTTTCTTGCTCCTTGTGCTACGCAACAATCATTATCTGCGATGCAAAGGATGTAATTACGGGCTAATATTAGATTGATGTCTATGCATTTGTCTTACATCAAAGAGAAATTATTTCTCATTATCACATCACTTCTCACCAGAGGAATGCCACGGAGGCTCAAAGAACCTGCTAAACCATGTGGCTCTTTTCTGTGTAAGTGTCAATGTCTCTCACTAAGAGTGGGAAGAAAGCCAAATTTGTTTTCTGGCTACAATTTACTAGACGGGCGTTCGGTGTATGAGGCAAAGGTAGCTATGAATAAGCTAATCAGGATAAGAGGGAGTCCAAGCTCCTCTGAGGTGACTTCCGCACAATTCTGTCTGCCAAGGGAACTCCTTACTGATGTGAGCAAACCACGCTAATTAGAAACTCTGTTGATGTGAGCAAATGCTGGAGACATACAGAAAGGCAGACCAACTGATCTGTCCCTAGAGGAATTTTTTCAGTTCTCCGTATCAACTATTTATTCCAGTCTTTGTAGCATTGGAATATAAAGCAATTCTGGTAGGAAAAAAAAAAAAAAAAAAAGAGCTGCCTTATGTTACTACATTTGCAAGTATCACCCTAACAAGCCTCAGAACCAAAGATTGTTACCTTTTCCCTGCAATATTCTCAACTATGTTTCTAGGAAAAGATTTTTGCACTGGTAAATCACTCACCGAAATGAAGCAGGAGGCAGGCAGATCCCAGGCCTCCGCTGAGCATCAGGGAAAAGACAGCAGGCTTCTGCTTTCATCATCCACCAGGTTACAAATAGTCCTTAGGACAAATATGATTTCTAGAAGTGTAATAAAATTCTTTTACTCCTGAATATTTCGGAAGTCCCATGAAGCCATTAGACTGCTGTGGTATTTGTTAGTTTTAATTTTTTTTAATAGTGCATTACCTTTATTTACAGATACAAATTGCTTTAAATAATGGCAAAGGGATGGTATTTCAAAGACCTCTACCATTGCAAATATATAAGAAAGATTTATTTACTTAGAGAAGCTTCCTTATGCAAATATACAATTTGTTGAGAGATACTTTGCCACTTGTAGAAATACATGTTGACAAGGAATTAAGAGAGGAGGTATCCCTTTTCTTAAAAAGCAATATTGATATATTATTAGTATTTTAAGTTTAATAAAGGTATCCCAAGAATTTATTTTAATAAGAACATTTTGAAAAATAAAAATGAAATGCACATGTATATTTCCAAAACAGAAGAAATATAAGCATTTTAACAATTCCCAGAGCGTTTTAGAACAACTTAAGAGTGATAATATCATCTTCAAGATTCAGTTTCTATGTAGAATTCCAGAAATATTATAAAAGTATCACCTTGACCTAGTCAGAAGTCCCTTTATCCGTCATGTCTTTGGTTTCCTCACCTATAAATGGGGACATACAGTTAAATAATCTCTGTTCCACAAATCTCATTTTATAATTCAGAAAATAGTCCTTTTTGTCTAAACTAATTCTGTCTATTCTTTGTATTTGAATTTTAATACTGTTGTTTTTCAACCCCCTTCCTCACCACCAGCCCTTCTTGGGTATCTTATTTTTTAATGTTTGTAATAAACTTTTAAATTTTAGAATAGATTTATATTTACAGGGAAATGGCAAAGATAATACAGAGAGTTTTCATATTTCCCACACCCATGTTTTACTTACTATTAAAATTTTACATTAATATGGTACATTTGTTATAATTAAAGAAACAATATTGATGTTTTATTATTAACTAAAGTCTATTTTGTATTCAGATTCCCTTAGTTTTTGCCTAGTGTCCTTTTTCTCTTCCAGGATAACATCCATGGCTCCACATTGTGCTGTTCCCTAAGCTTCCTCTTGGATGTGATGGTCTTTCAGACTTTGCTTGTTTTTCATGAGCTTAGCACTTTCAAAAGGTACTGGTCAGGCATTTTGTGCAATGTCCCTCAACTGGGATTTATTTTATAATAAAGGGCGTGATGAGTGCCCTTCTCATCACGCTGTCAATCTGATTCACCACTCTTGACGCTGACTTTTATCACTTGGCATCATTGTGTTGGTCATAGTTCTCCACTGTAAAGTAACTCTCTTTCCCCCTTTCTATACTGTACTCTTTGGAAGAATTTTACTATGCACAGTCCACTATAGGAGGGGGAGTTATCCTTATTGTCTTGATGGCAGAGAATCCCAATAAATTGGAATTCTTCTGCATGGGAGACTTGTCTATTCTCCCCCATGTATTTATTGATTCAATAATTTATATTATTGTGGATTCATGAATTTTTATCTTGTACATTGAATTATAATCCAATATTAGTTTATTTTATTGCTCAAATGGTTCCAAATTTGGCCACTGGTACTCTTTCGACTGACTTCTATGTCCCATTGGCATACTCCCATTATATGGTTTGTTGTTTTGCTTTGTTGTGTTTTAGAACATTTCCTTATCTTCTGGCACTAGAAGATAATCCAGACTCATTTTGTATAATTCCTGCCTCAGTACTAGAATTAGCCAGTTCTTAAAGGATCCTTGGCTCCTTTTATTGGTGCATGATATTAAAAAACTAGATCTGAATTGTAGGTGTACTCTTTGCTACAGGGTTGTCATTGATTTTTAGGCTCTCTTAGTCGACTGAGCAAGGGAATATATGTGTGTATACTGACTAATTCATGTGCACATATCAATAACCATTTATAAGTGCATTCATCTGTATTAGGTTAAGCTAAATGTGAGTTCATGCTGATGTCTCCAACTCTAAACCATTACCACATTCTCACCTTGCTCATCTGTAACCTCCCACTTCAACAGTAAGAAACCTGGCTGACCCCATCGGCTCTCCATTTAATTAATTGTTCAATTCTAGTACACATTTATAGTAGTTTCAGAATTATTAACTTGTACCCCTGTGGGAAAACAACTTTATCAGCTAGAGCACAATGTTCCTTTTACATTTAGTCTTACAGTCTCCACTCATTTTCAAAGTCACTTTGCTAAGTACTTTCCCCTCGTCCTCTTCAGTGAGGTTGTCTCATTCATTTGTAACACAGTTAGATTATTTTCTCGCAGACTGTACTCCATCCTGGAATTTCTGGACCTCCCAAATAATTTATTTTTAAAACTTGCATTCATTAAGGCTTACTCTTTTATAGTAAAGTTCTATGGGTTTTGACAAACTAATGGTGTCATGTACCTGCCGTTACAGGATCGTACAGAACAGTGCTACCACCCTACAACATCTCCTGGGTTTCACCTTAGACACCCCCCTTTCCTCCCTCCCAAAGCCTGGCAACCACTGATAGGTTTACTGTCCCTGGAGCTTTGCCTTTTCCAGAGTGAATCATAGATGCAGTCATTTAGTATGTAGCATCTGTAGATTGGCTTCTTTCATGTAGTAATCTGCACTTAAGATTAACCCATGGTTCTGTATGGCTTGAGAGTTCATTCCTTTTTAACACTGAATAATATTCTATTTTACAATGAACTTCAGTTTTCTTATCCAATCACCTGTTGAAAAACATAATAATTGCTTCCAGTTTCTGGTGATTATGATTAAACTACTGTAAACATTTGCACGGACATAAGATTTTAAATCAGTTAAATAAATTCCTGGAGTGCTATTATTGGATAGTATAGTAAGACTGTGTTTAGTAGTGTAAGAAATTGCCAATCTGTATTCAAAAGTGGCTGTACCATTTTACATTTCCATCAACGACAAGTGAGAGCTCCTGTTGCTCTAAATCTTTACCAACAATTGATACTGCCAGATTTTTAGATTTTTAGCCATTGTAATAGGTGTGCAGTGGTATCTTGATTTTTTAATTTGCATTTTTCTAAAGATAAATGATATTCGGCATCTTTATATATTCATTTGCCATCTGTGTATTTTCTTGGTAAGCTGTTTATTCACATTTTTTGCCAATTTTTTTAGTTGGAATGTTTTGTTTTTACTGTTGAGTTTTACTAGTTCTTTTTATGTTGGATAAATGTCTATTGTTAAATATGTGTTTTGAAAATGCTTTCTCCTGGTGAATGTCTTTCACAGAGCAGAGCTTTGAGTCTAATTAAGTGCAATTTATCATCATTTTCATTTATGGATCATGTTTTAGTATCTAAAAACCCATAACTAAACCCCAAATCATCTAGATTTTCTGCTATGTTTTGTTTTTGAAGTTTTAGACTTTTTGCATTTTGCAATGATCCATTCTGAACAAATTTTTATATAATGTGTAAGGTTTGTATCAAGGTTCTTCTTTTTGCACATGGACATTTAATTGTTCCAATGCCAATTGTTGAAAACATTATCCTTGCTCCACTGTATTGCTTTTGTGCATTTGTTAAAAATCAATTGACTGTGCTTTGTATAGATCTATTTCTGTGAGCTCTCTTCCGTCCCACTGTTCTATGTTATTATTTTGCCAATATCACACTGTATTATATATTGTAGCCTTATAATAGATCTTGAAATCAGATCATGTGAATCCTCCAACTTTGTTATTCTTCTTCAGTTTCTGTTGGCTATTCTAGGTTTTTTGTGCTTCCATGTAAATTTTTGAATCATTTTGTTGATATCTACAAAATTGATTGTTGGGATTTTGGTTGACTTTCATTGAATCTATAGATCAATTTGGAAAGAAGTGGAATATTAACAATATAAAGTCTGTCAATCCAGAACATATCTCTCCATTTATATATTCTTTGATTGCGATGATTTCTGCTCTATTTTTTAAAAATTTATTTTCTTCAGCTTCCTTTAAGCTTAATTTCTTCTTCTTTCTTTGTTCCTTAAGATGGAAGCTTAGACTATTTATTTTAGATCTTTCTTTTCTCCTATTATATATATTCAATGTTAGAATTTCCCTCTAAGCACTACTTATGCTATATCCCACAGTTTTGATAACTTGTATTTTAATTTTTATTCAGTCAAAAATATTTTTTTTATTTCTCTTGAGATTTCTTTTATGACCTATGGGTTATTTTGAAGTACATTGTTTAATCTCCAAATATTTTGGGATTTCTAGCTCTCTTTCTGTTTTGATTTATAGTTTAATTCCATTATGGTCTGATAACTTATTTTGTATAATTTTTATTCTTTTATATTTGATAAACTATGTTTTATGGCCCAGTATGTA
>JAQZBX010105302.1:0-10866 GCA_029593785.1 Cabassous unicinctus
CGAACCCGGGCCTCCCATATGGTAAACGGGGGCTCTATCCACTGAGCCACACCCGCTTCCCATACTAATTTTCTAAACATTTGAGAATAGGTTGCTATTTTAGTTTCCTTGGCTGCTCAAGCAAATACCATGCAATGGGTCAGCTTAAACAATGGAAATGCTTAAAGTTTTGAGGAGAAGAGAAAGCCCAACTCAAGGCATCATCAAGGAGATGCTTTGTCCCCAAAAGACTGTGCCGTTCTGGGACTGGCTGCGGGCCATCCGTGGTCCTTAGCTTGTCATATGGCAAGACACGTAATGGCGTCTCCTGGCCTCTCCCCTCTTTTCCAGTTCTGTAGAGTCTCAGTTTCTGGCTGCTCCCTCTGGCTTTACTCTCTCTGTCTGAATTTCATTCTGCTTATAAAGGACTCTAGTAATAGGATTAAGACCCATCCTGATTAAGATGGGCCCCCCTTTAACTGAAGTAACCTCATCAAAAGGTCCTCCTTCAATGGGTTTACAGGCACAGGAATGGATTAGGTTTTGTTTTGTTGAGGTACAAGGGGCTGGGAATTGAAGCCAGGACCTCGTACGTGGGAAGCCGGCACTCAACCACCGAGCCGCATTGGCTCCCCTGAGTTGGTTTTTCTGTTTGTTTTGCTTGTTGTTTGATTTTTTTAGGAGGCACCAGGAACCGAACCCAGGACCTCCCATGTGGAAAGCAGGTGTACAAGTGCTTGACCCACATCCGCACCCTGGATTAGGTTTAAGAACGTTTTTCTGGGGTACATACAGCTTCAAACCACCAGTTATATATGTCATGTTCCTTGGAATTAATAATTATAATTATAATTCCACGTACATTTCCTAAGAACAGGGGAGCAGAGGTAGCTCAGTGGTTGAGTGCCTGCTTCCCATGTACAAGGTCCTGGGTTCAACCCCTGGTACTTCCTAAAAAATTAATTAATTAATTAAATTTAATAAATAATTTTTTTTTAAAAACTACATTTCCTAAGAACAAAGATATTCTCTTATGTAGAGTTATAAAGTTCAAGAGCTATATTATTAGCTTTCCATCTATATCCCCATTTTTCATATGTCCCAGTAATGCCCTTTCCTCCCTTCCCCTCTTCCCTCTTCCATCTCCCTCCCCCGTCCCCCTTCCCTGTCCCCTTCCTCACCCTGCTGTTTTTGCTGTCTGTGTCCATTTGCCCTGAGATCTTCTGTTTCTTTTTTGTCTTCTCTTATTTTTCTCCACTAGGCTTCACCAGGATTCAATCCTGGGGACCTCCGATGTGGGAGAGAGGTACCCTATCGCTTGCGCCCCAGTTCCTGTCGTGTCTCAGCTTGAATCTCCCCTGCGTCTCCCTTTTTTGTTGTTGCATCATCATCTTGCTGCGCTGCTTGCTGCTCGGGCCTGGGTCTCCGCGCAGGCCTGGCATGCCTTTACCAGAAGGCCCCGGGAATCGAACCCTCCCATATGGTAGACAGAAGCCCAATCGCTTGAGCCACATCCGCTTCCCCCAGTAATGCCCTTTTGGGTCTTTTCTCCTCCATTATAAGATCCAGTCCAAGTTCATGTATCGCATTTAATTGTCATTGTCTTTTTAGTTGCTTTTTTTTTTTTTTTAATTATGGAAATATATATACAACATACACTTTTCCATCTCAACCATTCTCAAGCATACCATTCAGTGGTATTATAATCCCATTCACAATGTTGCAGTACCTTCACCACCATCCATTACCAGAACTTTCTCATCACCCCAAACAGAAACCCTGCACCCATTATACATTAACTTCCCATTCCTACCCACCCCTTCTGCCCCAGGTAACCTGTATTCTACTTTCTGTCTATGCCTGTCATATTCTACTTAATTCATATGGAATCATACAATATCTGTCCCTTGTGTCTGACTTATTTTACTAAACATGATGTCTTCAAGGTTCATCCATGTAGTGGCATGTATCAAAACTTCATTCCTTTTAAAAAAAAAAAAAAAATATATATATATATATTTTAATTAGAGATCTCGTGGATTTACAGAATAATCATGCAAAAAATATAGGACCCCCATATACCACCCTATTATTAACACCTTGCATTGGTGTGATACATTGAGTGCTTTTTTTTTTTAATTAGAGAAGTTATAGGATTACAGAAAAATAATGCATAAAATACAGAGTTTCCATTCTCACTCTATTAGTAACACCTTGCATTAGTGTGGTACATTTGTTACAATTCACAAAAGAACATTTTTATAATTGTACTATTAACTATAGTCCATTATTTACAATAGGGTTCCCTATTTGTGTTGTACAGTTCTATGTTTTTGTTTTTTAGTTTTTATTCTAGTAACATATAAACAACCTAAAATTTCTCCTTTTAACTGCATTCAAATATATAATTCAATGCTGTTAATTATGTTCACAATGTTGTGCTACCGTCACCACTGTACATTACCAAAACTTTACAATCAACCCAAATAGAAATTCCATACAATTTTAGCATTAACTCCCCATTCCCTACCCCCATCCCATCCCCTGGTAACCTATATTCTAGATTCTGACTCTATGAATTTGCTGATTCTAACTTTTTCATATCAGCCAGGTCATACAATATTTGTTCTTTTATTTCACTCAACACGATGTCTTCAAGGTTCATCCATGGTGTCACATGTATCAGAACTTCAATCCTTTTTACAACGGAGTAATATTCCATTGTATATATATACCATATTTTATCTATCCATTCATCTGCTTTTGGATTGGTTCCACCTTTTGGCTATTGTGAATAATGCTGCTATGAATATTGTTGTACGAATATGTCAGACAGTCTGCTTTCAAAACTTTTGGACATATACCTAGAAGTGAGATTACAGAGTCATGTGGTACTTCCATGTTAAACTTTTTTTTTTTAAGATTTTATTTATTTATTTATTCCCCACCCCCCTCGCTGTTTGTGCTCACTGTGCCCTCTGTGTCTGCTCGTCTTCTTTTTAGGAGGCACTGGGAACTGAACCCAAGACCTTTGATGTGGGAGGGAGGCACCCAATCACTTGAGCAACATCTGCTCCCTGCTTATTGTGGTTCTCATTGTGTTTCCTTGTTGCATTTCCTCATAGTGTCATCTCGTTGCGTCATTTTGCATTATCTTGTTGCGTCAGCTTGCCGCGCTGGCCCATCATGTCAGCTCGCTGTCTTGCTCATCTTCTTTAGGAGGCACCGGGAACCAAACCCAGGACCTCCCATGTGGTAGGCAGGTGCCCAACTGCTTGAGCCACATCCGCTTCCCTGTTTAACTTTTTGAGGAGTGGCCAAACTGTTTTCCACAGTGACTGCACCAGTTTACATTCCTACCAACAATGCACGAGGGTTCCTATTTTTCTGCATCCTCACCTGCACTTATTCTTTTCTCTTGTTTTTAATAATAGCCATTCTTTTGAGTGTGAGGTGGTATCTCATTGTGGTGTTTTTTGTTGGTTTGTTTATTCATTTGTTTAGGAGGTACCTGGGACTTCGTATATGGGAAGCAGGTGCTTAACCACTGAGCTATGACCTCTCATTGTGGTTTTTTTTTTTAAGATTTATTTTATTTATTTCTCCCCCCACCCCTCATTGTTTTGCGCTGTCTGCTCTCTGTGTGTTCTTCTCTGTCTGCTTGTCTTCTCTTTAGGCAGCACTGGGAACCGATCCTGGGACCTTCCAGAGTGGGAAAGAGGCACTCAATCTCTTGTGTCACCTCAGCTCCCTGGTCTGCTGGATCTCTTATTGTCTCTCCTCTGTGTCTCTTTTTGTTGCGTCATCTTGCTGCACCAGCTCTCTGCACAGGCCAGCACTCCTGCGCAGGCCAGCTCTCCTGTGCAGGCCAGCACTCCTACGCGGACCAGCACTCCACATGGGCCAGCACTCCATGTGGGCCGGCTCTCTGCTCAGGCCAGCTCGCTGCGTGGGCCAGCTTGCCTTTCACCAGGAGGCCCTGGAAATCGAACCCTGGACATCCTATATGGTAGACAGGAGCCCAATTGCTTGAGCCACATGTTTCCCTCATTGTGGTTTTGACTTGTGTTTCCCTAATGGCTAATGGTGTTGAACATCTTTTCATGTGGTTATTGGCCATTTGTATATTTTATTAGCCAGGGTTCTCTAGGGAAACAGAACCAACATAGATATCTTGTAAATATAATGATATTTTATAAAATTGTCTCATGTGACCATGGGGATGCACAAGTCCAAATTCCACAGGGCAGGCTGCAAGCCAGGGACTTGGATGAAAGTACTCAATTAATTCCCCAGGAAATGCTGGCTCTCTGAAGAAGAGATGGGAACTTTCTCTCTGAATGCTGAAATCACTTCTCCTTTTAAGCCTAAAGACTTCAGCTGATTGGATGAGAAGTCACTCATTGCTGAAGGCAATCTCCTCAGTTGATTGTAGATGTTAACTAGCCATCTATGCAATCAACTAACTGATGATTAAAGTCCATAAAATGCCCTTGTATTACAATTAGCCCAGTGCTTGCTTGACCAAACAACTGGGCACCATTACCTGGCCAAGTTGACACATTAGCCTAACCATCACATATACCTTATTCAGAGAAATGTCTTTTCAAGTCCTTAGCCCATTTTTTAATTGGGTTGTTTGTCTTTTTATTGTTGAGTTGTAGGAGTTCTTTATACATTCTGGATATTAAACCATTATCAGATATGTGGTTTCCAAGTATTTTCTCCCATTCTTTAGCTTGTCTTTTCACTTTCTTGATAATGTCCTGTGATACACAAGCATTTTTAATTTTGATGAAGTCCAATTTACCCGATTTTTCTTTTGTTGCTTGTGCTTTGGTGTAAAGTCTATGAATCCAATGCCTAATAAAAGATCCTACAGATGTTTGCCTATTTTCTTCTAAGAGTTTTAGAGTTTCAGTTTTTATATTTTTGTCTTTGATCCATTTTGAGTTTATTTTTGTATATGGTGTGAGGTAGGGTTCCACTTTCATTCTTTTGCATGTGGATATCCAGTTTTCGTGGCACTATTTATTGAAGAGGCTATTCTTTCCCCATGAGCAGACTAGGTACCTTTGTCAAAAATAATTAGCCATAGATGTGAGTTTATTTCTGAATTCTCAATTCTATTCCATTGATATATATGTCTTTTCTTGTGCCAATAACACTGTAGCTTTGTAATAAATTTTGAAATCAAGAAGTGTGACCCCTCCAACTTTGTTCTTTTTCAAGGTGGTTTTGGCTATTCAGGGTCTGTTGCATTTCCATATGAATTTGTTTATTGGCTTTTCCATTTCTGCGTAGAAGGCAGATGGAAGTTTGATTGGGATTGTGTTAAATCTGTAAATTGCTTTGGGTAGTACTGACACCTTAACAATATTTCATTTTCCAATCCATGAATGCTGAATGTCCTTCCTTATATTTAGGGTTTTTAAAAATTTCTTTCAGCAATGTTTTGTAATTTTCCATGTACAAAACCTTTACATCTTCATTCACTTTATTCCTAGATGCTTGATTCTTTTGGTTGCTATTGTAAATGTAATTGTATTCTTGATTTCCTTTTTGGAAGTTTTCTTCTTTTCCTAGTTTTCTGAGTGTTTTTATTGAGAAGGGGTGCTGGATTTTGTCAAATGCCTTTTCTGTGTCAACGAGAAGATTATGTGTTTTTTTCCCCTTCATTCTATTAATGTACTATATTACATTAATCAATTTCCTTATGTTAATCTACTTTTGTATTCCTGGGATAAATCCTACTTCTTTGTGGTATATAATCTTTTTTATGTGCTGTTGGATTTAGTTGGCTAGTATTTTCTTGGGGATTTTTGCCTCTTCATTCATAAGACATACTGGTTTGTAATTTTCTTTTCTTTTGGTATCTTTATCTGGCTTTGGTATTAAGGTTATGCTGGCCTCATAGAATGAGTTAGGAAGTGTTCCCTCCTCTTCAGTTTTTGGAAGAGTTTAGCAGGATTTGTGTTAATTCTTCTTGGAATGTTTGGTAAAATTCACCAGTGAAAACATCTGGTCTTGGACTTTTCTTTGTCGGAAAGCTTTTGGTTCCTGATTCAGTCTCTTTACTTGATATTGGTCTGTTGGAGCCTTCTATTTCTTCTTGATTCCATTTAGGTAATTAGTTTCTAGGAATTTGTCCATTTCATCCAATTATCTAATTTATTGGCATACAATTGTTCACAGTATACTCTTACAATTTATTTCTGTGGGGTTGGTAGTAGTATTTCCCCTTTCATTTCAGATCTTTCTCTCTCTCTCTCTCTCTGTCAGTATAGCTCAATGTTTGTCAATTTTATTGATCTTTCAAATAATCAGCTTTTGGTTATGTTGATTTTCTCTATTGTTTTTTTATTCTCTATTTGATTTATCTCTGCTCTATATTATTTCTTTCCTTAGGCTCACTTTTAGTTCCTTCTCCTTGTTCTAGTTCTGCCAGGTATAAGGATAGGTCACTGATTTGAGATCTTTCTTCTTTTTAATGTAAGCATTTTACAGCTATAAATTTCCCTCTGAGCATTGCCTTGACTACATCTTGTAAGTTTTGTTAATTTGTATTTTTGTTTTCCTTTGTCTCAAGATATTTCCTAATTTCCCTTGTGATTTCTTCTTTGACCCACTACTTGTTTAAGAGTGTATTATTTACTTTCCACATATTTGTGAATTTCTCTCTTCTCCCTCTTTTATTGCTTCTAGCTTCACTCCATTGTGGTCAGAGAAGATACTTTGTATGAATTCAATATTTTTAAAATTTATTGAGTCTTGTTTTGTGACCTAACACAAAGCCCATCCTAGAGAATGATCCATGTGCACTTGAGAAGAATGTGTATTCTGTTGTTGTTGGGTGAAGTGTTGTATATGTCTGTTAGGTCTAGTAGGTTTAGAGTATTTTCCAAGTCTTGTATTTCCTTATTAATCTTCTGTATAGTTGTTCTATCCAGTATTGAAGATGGTATATAGACATCTCCTATGATTACTGTAGAAAAATCTATTTTTCTCTTCAAATCTGACAATATTTGCATCATATATTTTGGGACTCTGGTGTAAGGTGTGTATATATTTAGAATTGTTTTATCTTCTTGATGAATTGAACCTTTTATCAATATATAGTGTCATTTGTTTCTTGTAACAGTTTTTTACTTACAGTCTATTTTATCTGATATTAGTATAGCCACTCTAGCTCACTTTTGGTTACTGTTTGCATGGGATATATTTTTCCATCCTTTCACTTTCAACTTACTTGGATCTTTGAATTTAAAATGAATATATTAGTCAGGGTTTTCTATGAAAACAGAACTGACAGGAGATATCTGTAAATATTACGAGATTTTATAAAATTGTCCCACATGACTGTGGGCGTACAAAAGTCAAAATTTCATAAGGCTGGGGAGTGGATGTAGCTCAGTGGTTGAGCACCTGCTTCCCATATATGAGGTCCTGGGTTCAATCCGTGGTATCTCCCAAAAAAAAAATCCAAAGGCAGGCTGTAAGCCAGGAACTCCATTGAAGGTCTTTGATGAATTCTCCAGGAAGAGCTGGCTGGCTGAAGTAGAGATGAAAATTCTCTCTCTTCTCTGCTGAAATAATCACTTCTTTTTTTAAGGCCTTCAACTGATGGGATGAGACATCTCTCATTGCTGAAGGCAATCTCCTCAGTTGATTGTAGATATAATCAGCTATAGATACAATCAACTTACTGATGATTTAAGTCCATGAAATGTCCTCACAGTAACAATTAGGCCAGTGCTTGCTTGATCAAGCTACTGGGCACCATTACGTGGACACGTTGACACATGAGCCTAACTATCACAATGAGTCTCATTTAAATTGCATATAGATAGTTGAGTTATGCTTTTTTTTTTTTAATTTTCAAGCTAACATTTATTTTTATCAACTTTAAAAAGTTGATATGTGCATTGTATAAAACTGAAAAACACAAGGAGCAAAGAACACACGCAAAAAATCTGTAATCACAGCAGTTTACAGTTTGATATAACTTTCTAGTTCTTATATATGTGTGTGTTTATGTATACACAAGGTAGTATACATTTATGTGGTTGAGATTGTACAATATGCATAATGCTTTTTCACATATAATATTTACCAACTCAAATCCCCAAATCCATGACTATTTTTTTTTTTAATTAAAAAAAATTTTTTTTTTATCCTTCCCATCCCCAAGATGGCTCCCTTCTCTGTCTTCTCGTTGTCTGCTCATCTTCTTTAGGAGGCACTGGGAACCTAATCCGGGACCTCCCATGTGGGAGGCGAGTGCTCAACCATTTGAGCCACTTCCACTCCTGCTGGTTGCGTTGTCTGCTGGTTGTGGCATCTGCTCATTGTGGCGTCTGCTCATCTTCTTTAGGAGGTACCAGGAATCAAACCTGGGACCTTCCATGTGGGAGGTGGGCACCCAATTACTTGAGCCACATCTGCTCCTCTCCATGACTATATTTTTTTTACTTTTTAAAAAAAATTTATGGAAGTATATCACTCATACATAAACATACATAAACAATAACTGTATAGTAATGGTTGTGAGCTTAGAAAACAAACATGCATAACATCATACAGGGCTGTCATACCTCACCCTACCACTAATACCTTTTAACTAATGTTGAGAAAGCATCCTCAGAATATTACTACTAACCAAAGTATCTTACATTTGGTGTATTTTCCCCCAACCCATCCTATTATTATTTTTATATCATTTATACATGAACATACATAAACAAAAAGTGTATGGTAAAAGTTGTGAATTTACAAAGCAAACATGTATAATATCAAAAAGGGGTCCCACACATCAACTTACCACTAACACCTTGCATTGTTGTGAGACATTTGTTAAAAATTATGCAAGAATATCATCAAAATCTTACTACTAACTATAGTCCATATCTTACATTTAGTGTATTGTCCCCCAACCCACCCTATTATCTTTTTTTTTTTTTTTAAGATTTATTTATTTACTTTATCCATTTTAAACGCCCCTTCCCCATTTGCTGTTTTTTGTGTCCATTCGCTGGGCTATTCTCTGTGTCTGTTTCCTGCCATCTCTTCTAATCCTTCTCCTTCAGTCTTCACCAGGATTCAATCCTGGAGACCTTCGATGTAGGAGAGAGGTGTTCTGCCACCTACACCACCTCGGTTCCTGGTTTTCGGAGCATCTCGTCTTGACTCTCCCCTGCATCTCTCTCCTGTTACGTCATCATCTTGCTGCATGGCTCCCGGGGCCTGGCGGCTCACCAGCACACAGAGCCTGGCATCCCATGCGCCTTCTATATATATGTTTTTCATTTTACCAGGAATTGAACCCAGGTCCCTCCATATGGCAGACGGATGCCCAACCATTTGAGCCACATCCGCCCCCCCCATTATCTTTTAAAATATATTTTTATTACAGAAGTTGTGAACTTACAAAACAATCATGCACATGTGCAGAATTCCTATACAACACCTCTCCATCAACACACCACACTGTGGTGGAACATTTGTTACACATTATGAGATAGTATCATCAGACTATTACCACTAACCATGGTCCATAGCATACATTTGGCACACTTTTTCCATATTCTCCCATTATCAACACAGTACATCTTTGGCATGGATGTATGAATATTACAGTATTGCTGTTAGCCACAGTCCATAGGTCACTCCAGTTGTATTTTTCCCATGCTTCTCCACATTCCCACCACCCTGCGATAGTGATGTACATCTGCACTAGCTCACTAAGATTGCTCTTGCATCTGTACCATCAACTACAATTCTCATCCACCTCTGGGTTTACTATGCTATTCAGTCCCTAGATTATTCTCTAGCTTTCTGTCAATTAGTATTTACATCCCTAGACTACCCTTTTCAACCACATTCCAACTTATAAACCTACTGTTACTCACTATAATGTGTTACCATCAACTCTATACATTTCCACACTTTTTCAGTAAAGTTAATTAAAACGTCTACATATATTAAGCATTAGTAGTCTGTCTCAGTACTCCTCTTATCTCCTTTAAGAATCCACCACCTACCACCAGGTCTTGAAGATATTTTCCTACATTTTTTTCTAGAAGCTTTATGGTTCTTGATTTTATATTTAGGTTTTTGATCCATTTTGAGTTAATTTTTGTATAAGATGTGACATAGGGGTCCTCTTTCTTTCTTTTGGTTATGGATAGCCAGTTCTCCCGGCAACATTTGTTGAGCTAGGTAGGTTTGACAGACTTTTCAAAAATCACTTGACCATATATGTGAGGGTCTGTTTCTGAACCATCAATTTGGTTCCATCAGTCTATGTGTCTGTTTTTATGCCAGTACCATGCTGTTTTTACCACTGTAGCAAGGTAATATGATTTAAAGTCTGGAAGTGAGAGTCCTCCAACTTTGCTTTCCCTTTTTAAGATGTTTTTGGCTATTCAGGACCCCTTACCCTTCCAAATAAATTTGATAATTGTGTTTTCCATTTATTTAAAAACTGCTGGTGGAATTTTTGTCAGGATTGCATTGAATCCGTATATCAATTTGGGTAGAATTGACATCTTAATGATATTTAGTCTTCCAATCCGTGAGCACGGAATGTTCTTCCAATTACTTAGTTTTTTTTAAATTTCTTTTACCAGTGCATTGTAGTTTTCTGAATACAAGTGCTTTACATTCTTGGTTAAGTTTATTTATTTACATTCTTGGTTATTTTATTCTTTTAGTAGCTATTGTAAATGGAATTTTTTTTCCTGACTTCCTCCTCAGATTGCATATTACTAGTGTCTTTTAAAGTCTATTTCAGGGGGGTGGATGTGGCTCAAATGGTTGGGTGTCCGTCTCCCATATGGAGGGACCTGGGTTCGATGCCCAGGACCTCCTGGTAAAATAAAGAAAAAT
>JAQZBX010105303.1:0-10865 GCA_029593785.1 Cabassous unicinctus
CCTCCACTATAGATATATGTATACTAATATGCCATTCTGGGCTACCTCAGAATCAGCCTTTTCAAAGATTTCTTCTTCTGATCTTTTGATGGGATATTCCTTCTGTGATGGCCTCTGTTTGTAGTAAAGCTTGTTATACAACTAGGAATTACTTTTCTAGGATGGTTTATTGTTGCTCTGCTCCTTTGAAGAGTTGACACAAAAAACCTATGGGGATTCATGTCTTAATGTCCTTTTTCCTTAGGAACCCATTCCAGTCCATCCTCTGTGATGGAGACATCTAGCTTAAATGTCATAGATTGCAGGGCCTGTGGTTAGACTACTAAAATGTTTGCTTTGGCAAAGGCCTCCTCTTCCTTGCACACCCAATCCAACCCTGCACCCTTTTTTTTATTAGCTTATACAGGGGCTTAGGCATTGTATCAAATTAAGAATGAATGTCATTCAATAGCCCAATAATCCCACAAAAATCTGCATCATTTTAAGAAATTGAAGAAGTGTGTAAGCTTGGATCTTACTTTTCACAGTAGATGGTAAAACCTGACCATATGACCCCCAGGATCATGATGGTGTTTTCCTGGCACCCATATTTTCTGAAGGTTCATTGCTTATCCTCCATTCTGTAAGTACTGTTGGACCCTCTCCATGGCTTTCTGTAAATTTCTTGAGTTTTAGAGGTTAACAAAGTATCATCCAAATAGAGTTCTATAGATACTCTTATAAATGGACCCAGGGCAGACAGGTGACTGGCTACTAATCCATGACAGATAATAAGGCTATGTGTATATGCTTGGGGTCAGACCTGGAAGTCCTACTGTTATCTTTCCCATGGGAAAGTAAACATGTCTTGTGACTGTTTATCTCTTGTTTTACTTCAGAAAGCATTGGGCAAATCCATAACAACATAACAGTTGCCTAGATAGGTTGTTAATCACTTTAACATTTAGAATACATTGGGTATGGCAGCCTAGATGGCAGGAGTCACTTTGTTCAGTTCCAAAAAAAACTAGTCATCAAACTTGTTCCATGTGGTTTGCATAAAGGCCAAACTGGGTTATTTAAAGGACTCAGTGTTAGTCAGATAATTTGCACCTTGTCCAATTCCAAGAAACTTGTGTATACTTCTTTCTGCCACCAGGCAAGTGATATTGTTTTATAGCCACCATTCTCATCGGACCTTGATCATGGTAGGAGGATAGGCTCCATCCTGGAATGCATCACAGCACTACCTTTACATTTCTCATCATCAGGAGAAATTCTCCTAAGGAAGCTCCTAAGAGAGTGTTTACTCCTAATACAATTGTAGCTATAGGGGTATGCACACACATAACTGTAGAATGGAAGAGCCTGACTTATTTGAAGAGAAGACCCAGTATGGAAGTTCTCCCACATCCATATCCTTATGCCAGTGGTCCAGAGTTCTAATTAAACCTTATCTCCACATCTCACAAATCATCATAACCCATTCTCACTTGAGTTTATCCACACCTCCGGTAATATGGCTGAGGAACAAAAGTGGATAAATGCCAAGGGCTTGCTTACATGTTTGGGAAAATAACTTGGTATGTGTTCTTTTTTAAAAAACCCAATGTACTGGGGGTGTGCAGTGTTCAAGGTTATAGCAGCAAAAGTTCAGCATGCTTCTAGGAAGTTATGGCTTGGGATGCCTGAGATGGGGACAGGCAAGGTCAATCCTAGGTCAGGTAGGACATGGTATATATATCACATAATCAGGAATGATAATTTCTAAGGGTTTTCAAAGACCTATCAATTCTTTCATTTTCACATATTTTTATTTTCTGTTCTTCCAAACTAAATTTCCTTGGCATAGGAATAAAATAAATAACTCCTAGGACATAAAACCTTGCCTTATAGTTTGTGGAAATTCAAAATCTCTTTTTTTATTTTTAGTCTTAAATATATATTCAATGTTCCCAAATAGGTGGACTCAAGAGTCACTTCTTTGCATGTTTGATGGGTTTAGGGGATATTTTAAGTCCACACCCTTTGCAAACTTGTATAAGTTTCTAAGACAATGTAGATTTATAAAATAATTTTCAGAATTAAACTAAATGTATTTAAATTTCTGGTTTGTATTTCTTCACATTTACTTCAAATTTGGATACTGCAGAAGAATTAGCAGGGTGAGTATCTCAGGGGAAATTCTTCCTGAAGCAGCATAAATTTAGCCTGAAATCCATTTAGAATTGAAGGTCTGGGAATTACCCCTGCCATCTTCATTTGGAGAGAATCCAACTATGTTTTCAGTTGGCTAAATGCTGTTTAATTTTGAGGCAGTCCTATTTATCTTTTTTTTTTCTTTTGTTTTTCATGCTTTGGGTGTAAGGTCCAAGAAACCAATCAAAAGATCTTGAAGATGTTTCCCTACTTTTTTTTCTAGGAGTTTCATAGCTCCAGTTTTTTTGTGTATAGGTCTTTAAACCATTTTGAATTAATTTTTCTATAAGTTGTGAGATAAGGGTCCTCTTTCTTTCTTTAAAATATGAACATCCAGTTTTCCAAGCACTATATGTTGAATAGGCCATTCCGACCTAGATAAGTGGCTTTGACTGCCTTGTCAAAAATCACTTGACCATAGATGTGAGGGTCTATTTCCAAACTCTCGATTTGATTCCATCAGTAAATCTGTCTATCATTATGCCAGTACTATTCTGTTTTTATCAAGATTGCTAGATAATATGCTTTAAAGTTTGGAAGTGAGAGTCCTCCAACTAGGTTCTTCTTTTGTAAGATATTTTTGGCTATTTGGGAAGCCTAACCTTTCCACATAAATCTGTCAGGTTTTTTCCAATTATACAAAGAAGGATATTGGAGTTTTTTGGGGGATTGTATTAAGTCTGTAGATAAGTTTGGGTAGAATTGACATCTTAATGATATTTAGTAGACCAACCAATTAACATGGAATATCCTACCATTTATTTAGATCATCATTGGTTTCTTTTAGCAATGATTCTTAGATTTTGAAGATAGATCCTTTGTGTCCTTGGGTGAATTTGTTTGTAAATGTGTGATTCTTTCAATCACTGTTGTAAATGGAATTTTTTTCTGACTTCCTCCTCAGAATGTTCCTTAGTAGTGTAAAGACACGTTACTGGCTTTTGCTTGATAATCTTGTATCCTACCACTTTGCTGAAATGTCTATCAATTCTAATAATTTAGTGGATTTTCGGGGATTTTCTAGATATAGGAGCTCACCATCAGTGAATAATGACGGTTTTACTTATTCATTTTCTTTTTGGTGTCTTTTATTTCTTTATCTAGTCTAATTGTTCTAGCTATAACCTTTAGCACTATATTGAATAACAATCGTGACAGTGGGCATCCTTGTCTTGTCCATGGTCTCAGCAGGAAAGCTTTCAGTCTTTCACCCTTGAGCACAAAGCTAGCTGAAGGTTTTTCATATATGCACTTTATCATATGGAGAAAGCTTCATTCTACCCCTATCTTTTGGAATGTTTATACAAAGGAAAAATGCTGTATTTTGTCAAATATCTTTTATGCATCATTAGAGAGGATCATGTGATTTTTCTTCTTCAATTAATAAATGTGGTTTATTATACTAATTGATTTTCTTGTCTTGAACCACCCTTGCAAAACTCATATAAAGCAAACTTGGTCATGGTATGTATTTTTTAATGTGTTTCTGGATTCAGTTAGCAAGTATTTTGTTAAGGATTTTTCATCTATATTCAGTAAAGAAATTGGTCTGTATTTTTCTTTTTATTATATTTTTAGTTGGCTTTGGTATTAGAGTGATGTTAGCTTTATAGAATTTTTTTTTTTCAAAACAGAGCCACTCAGCTCTGCCCCCCAGCTTTCTAATCCATGGCCGACTTATGTGCTCCACCCAGGGAAGTGCCGGCCTAGACCTTGTCACTACAGAAGAATTAATACTTAAGGAACAAAATAAAGTCTATCTGGCTAATTCAGGAGTGAAAGGGCCTATTCCAGAAAGTTTAGTGGGATTAATATTGGGAAGATCTAGCATAAGTTGCAGGGGCATCACTATTCTGCCTGGAGTTCTAAACTCAGATTATGTAAGAGAAATTAAAATTATGGTGTCCTTGGGAACTTATCAAGCTATACTGGCTCAAACCTGTATTGCCCAGTTACTATTGTTTTCCTGCTAGATTCCTAATACATGTAATATAAGACATTCCATTAAAAGTTTTGTAATCCCTGGGGCATTGGGTTTAAGCCATCACAGAAGAGAGACCTCTTTTAGATATCAAAATTAATTATGTGTCCTTTAAAGGCTTAATTGACACAGGTGCAGATGATTCCATAATATCTTAGGCAATGGCCAACTTCTTGGCCCCTTCAACATGGCTTTCAACATATAATAGGAGTGGGAGAGCCACAAACAGCACTGCAAAGTGTTAAGTCTCTCCGCTGCTATGGCCCAGAAAAACAGATTGCCCACATTCAATCATTTACTTAAGAAGTTCCAACCAATATTTGTGGGCTAATAGAATTAAACCACTGGAAGAATAGGAAAACTTGGCAACACAGTTTTCAGAAAAATTCTCAAAAACAGTAAAATCAAAGACGTATCTTTCTATTGGTGTGTTGTAACTGGTTTTGTGTGTTTGTTTAGTGTCAGTGAATGTTTTTGTACCTCTGGATGGTAATACTAAATTGATGAAAGAAAATTATTAAAAGAGTACTATTCAAATGGCCAAAAGTTAAATAAGCTCTTAAATTAATAAATATATATGGATATTAATTTAAAATAATAAAAATAGTGAAAACCAAATTGAATCATTATTATGACAAGTTTGTTTAGTGTTAATGATAATTCTATGTTGTAAGAGGTTTGCTTGGAAACAGTTTCCAAAATCATTTTGGTAACTTTTGTATGTAGGGTAAAGAGAATGTGTTTTTATTATTAAGGAAAAAGAAAATAGTGTTTTCCTAAAATAAAATGACGGGTTATTTAGAAGGAGAAACTTGTAGGACAAAACCTGAATAAATACAGAAAGTGCAGAAGGTGCATGGAAAAGTAATTTTTGTGATCAAAGTTAAGTAAGATTTGATGGATTTATATATAAAGCTTTAAAAGCTTTAGTATCAAATAGTATACTGATACAAAGTTAAAATATTGTTCTTTCTCAAAGTTTCTTAAGACATTAGCCTGTTTTAGTAAAAGTTTACAAAGAGTTTTTCTCCTGAATAATTAGTATTAAAAAAAGGGCTTCATGTAGTTTAACCTTATTGTTTCCTTGGAGAGACAAGTTACCACTTTTAAAAAATCCTAATGTTCAAACCTGCTTTCTCAAAGTCATATTTGAAAAGTAGCTTATTATTTCAAATTAGTGCAAATGGTTTGTTTTTTTCACCTTAAAAAAAGGGTAAAATAATAAAATAGTTAAGTTTATTTAATATGTGATAGTTGGAGTTGAAAGTGTTTAAAATTATCATAATATTTAAAAAAATTAACCCTGTTAATTAAAATTGTATGAATAAAAATTTCATATAAATACCTAAAAAGTGTATAAAATTCCTAGAAATTTAAAAATGTTTACATTACACAAAAACAACCTCTTTTCGCAAATTAAAGTAACACCACTACATTATATAGCAGTCCCAAATATTGCTAGTTTGTTGCAAGAAATTAATATCCAGTTTTGTCACTATCACTTTGTTTTGAAACTTAAGAGCTTTCTTTAGTATCTCTTTAAGCAAGTCAAGCCAGCCAACATTCCCCTTCCTGTAAAAAACCCAACAGTAAACCAGGTTTAAATTCAAAACAATGAGTCCCAGTCCCGGTTCCAATTATAATGCTAACAGCTGAACCAATGCAGTTAGTAAGATTACATGTTAACATGCTGCCCCACAGCTCAAATAGGAAATAAAAATTTGTTATTGCCTATGCCTCAAACTATACAAAATAGAGAAAATAAAGTCATTTTGATCATGCTACTAGCCTATATAACCTCACTGGTCAGGAATCTTAAACTCATAGAAATAAAGGTCTATTCATTGGATGTCTGCTAGTTAAAAGTCTTATTATTGCTTGTTGTTATATAATCTACTGTAGTTATGAATTATGTATAAAACACTTAAATACTAATGGAATCTTTAATATTGTGCATTGCATACTTAAGTAATTTAATAACTTGTATGTTACACATAAATGTATATGTAAATCTCTTGTTTTGAGTTTGAACAATCTTGAAACTGAATGTATTAGGAAAAAAATTGGTAAATATTGGTCAAACCTAAAAATTAAACATTGCAGAAAAAAGTTTGTTAATCAGCAAAGCAAGGTCTTGCTAGTCAGCACTTCTCATATTTCAGAAAAAATAATGAAAACTAAAACTGTGGGCACATCAGGGATACTTTGTAACAAATAAGAACAGATAAATTGTATTCCAGAGAGTGTTGTGCTCCTCTCTGGGAAAGCAGGCCACTTTCTCAGGGACTAATGCATAAACCTTGGAGTGTACTGCCCAGGGAATGTTGTGTTCCTTCCTAAGGAGGTTAGCAACTTCCTCAGGAATTAATACAGTGCTCACAAATTGACATCCATAGTATCAGATTCATTAATCATGAACACAGTAGAAAAGATAATCCCTAGTGAAGCCATTTAAAATCCCACCCTAGGAGAAAGTGCTCTGCACAAGCATTTTCAATCAAGACTCTAGTATCGACTATTGATTCAAAACTTCCCAGGCGAATGCTAGATGTTGGTTAGTTTATATATAAAACTTCTCTATTTATATGTCATTCTGTAATTCTGTTCAATATTGGTTTAATTTTTTAATTAATTATGTTATCCTTGCTTCTCACTCTGATAGTCAGTATAAACTTATTAAAGTAGATATACATATTAGTGTTTATCTTATATTTATCCAAGACTCTGGGAAAAAGTGAGCCAAGTATATCAGTGCATCACCTACTTTAGTAAACATATAACTGTTTGTATACATGTTGTAAGAGATTGAGATATAGAACTTAAACCCAATTGTAAAAAATCCTTCATTTATTTTGTATTCTTTCAATTATTAACAAAAGTTCACAAACTAAATAGCAGTGGAAAGTCCTGCCGCAAGGAATGCTCAATAGCCCCACCATGTGTCAACAGTATGTCTTTCAGCCTTTATGCCCTACACATTCTACCTTCCCACAAGAATGTATCTGTCATTACATGGATAATATCCTCATTGCATTCCCTTCTGTAACACTTTTAACTCAACTTTATAAACATCTCCAAAATTCTTTTACTCAAACTAGATTCCAAACAACCCCTAATAAAGTCCAATTAACTCAGCCTTAAAAATATTTAAAGTATGTCATGTCACCTAAAACAATGAAACAAAAAAGGGGGAGTATGGATACCTCCCTAGAAATACAATAGCCCTAGCACTAGATACTTTAATTTTTTAAAATTGTGATAAAGATGTACTCTCAGCAGTTGAGAAATTTTTCTCCATTCATTAGGAGAGTCATCAAATATGAGCTAAAATTCTGTACAAGGAAATGATAGAAGATGGATCTTAGAAGGGACCCTGTGAACTTGTAATGTGGGGGCTACAGTATGTTTGTGTGCTTACTCCAACAGGAACCCAGTGGCTGCCAGCAAAGAGCATGAAGCTATACCATGAGTTGGAAAGATCACCGTTTCAATCCAATACCACAGATGGAGAAGATGATGGTGAAGGAACAAAGGAAAATCCAGACACAATCATGTCATAACACTATCCAAGCTCAGGGAGTAACTAGGGAAAATCTTAAACAATTAGACGAAAGGCTACCGATGTGCTGTCTCACATTGGATTGCCACACTCCCTTGAAAATAAATTCCTTGCTTATTTGATTATTATAGCATGAAATTTTACACAAGTAATAAATGTCCTTCTTTTCTTCTTACTAAAACAAATCCCATTAACATCAGCTAATGTACATCACTATTGGACTCACATTTAAAATACCCCCATCTTTCATCAAGTCACATGGTGGGATCCAGAGCCCCCACTCTCTACCAATGATACCAACTGGACTGGGGAAAACTGGATCCCTCTATCAGGTCCCCTTACAGAGGGCATTGATTGACTAACCATTAATCATACAATTTCATTTCTGTCCAATTTACCCCCTTTATGCTTTTCATCCACCTCTCATACCTTATGCCCTCAAATCTTACCTCAGTATTACTTACACTATCAGCCAAAGTTTAATTCTCAACCTACTAACCTCACATTTTATTAGGGCCATCTCAATGAACTCTTCTTCATTCTCTCCTCTCAATTGTAACCCTCCTCCCATTGGCCATTGTTGGCAGAACTTTCTTTGGAACCCCGACTCTCTTAATGTTGTTTGGCACCCCTGTCATACCTTCCATCTCATTATAACTCTTTATTATATAATCTTACTATTTTCAACTGGGGTCCTCAAGGACACTTATCTAACAGCAACCATACTATTAATTTTTTCAACCCCTCTAATCATAGCATCATTTGTGCTGATGGAGGTCTTTTTCGTCCTATCCTTCATATGCAAATTACCAATACCTCAAAATCTCTCTTCAGTCCATGGCATTTTCAAACAATGCACCTTCGTTTGCCTTTTTTTTTAACCGTATTGTCTCACATGGAGATTATACATGTAATAATAATATTTTCAGCTTAAATTTGTCCCATAACCACATAGACTCTGTTATAATTTGTACCTCTCATCCTTCTATGTTACTTCTAACCCCTTTTACCAATGTCAGCTTTGGTAATAATATCTTCAATCTTACTCTGCACCAAGTAGCTTATTTTGCTTCCTTTATATACCATGAAAATATAACCAAACACAATATTACTTCCATAGTCTTACCTAAAAGAGAAACAAAAGCATGGCTCCCAGATAACTTATCTCACCCCTTGGAAGGCTCTTCAGGGATAGTTCAACTTTACAAAATCTTCTCACTGACTATACCTAAAAGATTCATTGGTACACTTATTATTTTCATTATTTCAGCCATTATCATAGCTGCCACTGCCACCACTGTGGCAGTCACCCTTACAAAATCAGTCCAACCTGCTCATGTTTTTAATCAAATTATAACCAATGTCACTGATGAACTTTTAATACAAAATCATATCAATAATAATATTCTTACCAAACTTGATCATTGGAAGCATCAATTCTTTGGATAGGTGAAAAACAACAAGCTCTGCCTACAAGAAAAGATTTGTATTGTGATTGGGAACATATAAAAATTTGTGTCACCCCCTTACCTTGGAACAATTCTCAACTTTCCTGGGAACAAGTGAAAACCCAACTACAAGGGGCTTTTTCCTCCCATCTACAGGGAGAAGTGCTTGCCCTCCAGCAATGTCTGGAACATCAAATATCTCAAATACAATTTCTTGCTCAGCAAAATATGTTTCAAACACTCAATGATAATCTACAATGGTTAAACCCATATAATTGGTTTCACGGCCTAAACATAAGAATCTGGGTAATATCTCTTATTGAAATAACCATAATTCTTGTTTTATTATTAATCTTTTGATTAATTCATCAAGCCCACTCTCGAACTCATCACGCTGAACAAAAATTCATCATCTTAGTGACTGCCTCATTTCTCTCTCCCACATCTGAAAATCAAGAACTGAAACACAAGGGAGAAGACTTAAAAGCCCTTTGGTTAAAAGACCTTTGAATTAGTTTTTCATAAATATTATTAAACTAGTTGTTCAATTTTAGCAAACACTTTGCTCAGCTCTGTTGGCTAACAAAAATGTATTTGATTCATACTTGTAATAAATCATTTTTTCCCAGATTAAACTTTTAAGCCTTATATCTCCCAGCTTCACCTGTCAGTCTCCTTTCCTTCCTTATCACTTGTTTTTCTAGTTTTACCATATTCTGGGGATATCCTGCACATGTCCCATGCTTGGGATTCCTTGTGTATCCTTAAGCTGTATAGCCTTCTAGGTGCTAGTAAACCTGGGCTTCCTGAAACTTATAACCTGAACAGGGGCCCCACCAATGAGTGTGGGATTCCCAAGGCATGTGCTGAGTGTGGAGGCCATGGAAACATTGGCAGTCTCACATCACTGTGTTTGGCCCCAGAGGCTGGTTAGCCAGAGTCGGGTAAGATTCCTCAGGAAAGGAACAACCTAAGACAGGCACAGTTACAGAGGCTCCATTAGGAGGGAAATTGAGGACCTACAGAAGTAGGACATTGAACCTCACTCCTCCCAAGAGAGATCAACTGTCCCTGTGACTATTTTGTTTCCGATGCACAGCTCAGTTTGGAACCCAGGTAACTGTAAGCAACCTAGTCTTACTACCACCAATCATCAAATTAAAAACAAATATTTATAAAGCTGTGCCAGGATACATTTACCCTTTCCTTTTCTTCTTTCTTAAACAAAAATGGGGGAGATGTGGAAATGCTTTGGTTAAAATCTCTTTGAAACAATTAAAACCTGCTTTGCTGCACAAGCAATATACTGCTGCACAGAAATAGCTGCTGTTATCAGTTCTTGAAGAAAACAATAAGAACTTTCTTACTCTACACTGTTACTTAGTTAAAGCTTTCTGCTTTCCAATATCTCCTGCACAGCCTGGAACTTTCTGAGCCCCTACATGTACAGTATATCCTTAAGCACACCTCCCATAGTGGCTGGACTGTATGTATACTGGAGTAGAACAATAAATGGGGCCTCCCCCAAAGAATGCTAAGCTTCAGAGTTGTTTTCCTTTCATTCCCGTGGCACACACTATTTTCTGGTGACTTTTATTCTAGTTATTAACTCCATAATATTGCTTATTATATTCAGTTAATAATTTTGAAATCATACAGTATTTGGGTTTTTGTGTCTGGCTTCCTTCACTCAACCTAG
>JAQZBX010105304.1:0-10861 GCA_029593785.1 Cabassous unicinctus
TGACAAGTGTGTCTAACTCACCCAGTTGGGTAAGAACAGTCTATTCAACAAGTGGTGCTGGGAGAACTGTATACCCACAGCGAAAAGGAAGAAAGAGAACCTCTATTTCACACCTGATGCAAAAATTAACTCAAAATAGACCAAAGACCTAAATATAAAAGCTAGAACTATAAAGTTCCTAGACAAAATCACAGGAAACATCTTCAAGATATGGTGGTTGGTGGTACATACTTAAACCTTACCAAAGACATAAGCAATGAAAGAAAACATGATTAAATCAGACCTCCTCAAATTTAAACATTGTAGTGAATGAAAGGAATTTGTCAAGAAGATTAAAAGGAATCCCACTCAATTGTGCAAAACATTTGCAAACCACATATCTAATAAGGGTATGATTTCATTCTACATAAAGACATCATGGAACTCTACATAAAAGAGCAATCAATCCAATTAAAATGGTTGGTGATAAGAGTCTGATGACATTATGTCATACTCTGTAAAATATTAAAAGAACAGAAAACAATAGGTGCTGGACAAGATGTTTAAAAACACTCCTTCACTGTTATTGGTATTGTAAAATGGTGAATCCTCTGTGGAGGACAGTTTCTCAGTTCCTCAGGAAGCTAAATATAGAAATACAAATGATCCAGCAATTCCTCTACTAGGATTAGATCCAGAATAACTGAAAATGATGTTGCAAACAAATATCAGCACACTGATACTTATAGTGATGTTGTTCACAATTGCAAGAAGATGGAAACAACACAAGAGTCCATCAATCAATAAATGGATAAGCAAAATGTGGTATACACATATGATGTAATAATATGCTGCGGTAAGAAGAACTGAAATTGGTACACATATGATAACATGGATGAATCTTTAAGACATGATGCTAAGTGAAGTAAGCCAGACACAAAAGGACAAATATTGCATGGTCTCATTAATATGAACTAAATACAAAAGTTAAATGCATGGAGTTTAAACCTAAACTTTAGTTTATTAAGGGATAAGAAGAGTGCTGTGAGGGAGTACTGGTGCATCATGTATGTAGAAGTTTTAATTAACTTTAAATGGAAGGTAATGAATAGAGTTGATGGTATCACATTATAGTAAGTAGTAGCTGATTTATAAATAGGATTGTGGCTGAAAGGGGTAGTCTAGTGATGTAAATGTCAATTGACAGAAAGCTGGAAAATAATCTAGGGACTGAATAACACAGTGAATTGAGAGCTGGATAAGAATTGTTGTTAATAGTGCAAATGCAGGAAAGTCCTGTGAAGTAGTATTGGTTGATGGACACAAGTGTAGTTTTCTGTTCTTTTAATAAGAGCCACTGTGTGTGGTGTGAAATGATATCTCATTATTGTTTTGATTTGCATGTCCCTTATAGCTAGTGATATTGAATATTTTGTCATGAGTTTTTTGGCTATTTGTATTTCATCTTTGGATAAATGTCTAATTTTTCTGCCCATTTTAAAAAATTTTATTGAAGTATATCATTCATACATAAACATACATAAACAATAAGTGTATAATAATAGATGAGAACTTACAGAACAAACATGTGTAACATCATACAGGGGTCCCATTCATCATGCCACCAACAGCACATTGCATTGTTGTGTAACATTTATTAAATATTATGAAAGAAAATTGTCAAAATATTACTACTAACTATAGCCCATATCATACATTTGGCATATTTTTCCCCAACCTACTCCCTTATCATTATTTTTTAAATATATTTTTATTACAGCAATTGTGAACTTATAAAAAAATTTTGCACATGTGTAGAATTCCCATACAACATCCCTTCACCCACACACCACACCCTGGAGGAGCTTTTGTTACAGATTATGAGATGTTGTCATCAGACTATCAACAACTATTTTAAAGGGTCTAAGAGTGATGGCTGTTTTCCCATGCTTATTTTTATTTTTATTTTTTCTTCTTTCTCCTGTTTTTAAAATGTTTCCCTCCTATATTGTATCTTGTTTGTTCTGTTTCCCTTTCTTTTGTTTCTCTGTTTTTTTCTATCATTTACTGCTTTTCTCTGCCTATGATATTTCTTTTCTCTCCTTCATCTCTCTATCTTCTGTTTCTGCTGCAGTTGTTTCATTACACCTCTTTATGTTAGGCCTTCAATATTTCTTGATTTTATTTTTCTCTCCTTTTTTATCCTCTTTCTTTTTTACTGCTTTTTCTTTCTTTTTTTTTTCTTTTGTCTTTAATTTTCTTCTCATGACTCTGGCTTTTTAATTAATTTTATCTATTTTTCTCAATTCTGTTTATCATTTCATTGTTTTTATGCCAGTTTTCTAATCTTCTTCTATACTTCTTTCTCATTTTAACTTTTTAATTTCTTAGATCTAATATGGTTCCTCTCTTACACTTTACTATTATTATTACTCTTATTAATTTTCTCTTCTTATCTCTTTCCTTTTCTCTTGTCCTATTTTTTTTCAAAGCAACATAGACAAAAACAAGCAAATAGAATAAGAGGAACAAAGTGTTAAAGTGAAACCTTACCACACACACATAAAAAAAAACCAAAATGAAACCACAGAAAAGAGAGAGAAGTTAATCAACTGAATAAACCCACCAAGATAAACAGATGCCTAAACATCAATTAAAAAATTGCAAGCCATGCTAAGTAATAGGAAGCATGGCCCAGTCCAATGGTTAAATGAAAAACCAGGAGGAGATGCAGAACATGGAACAACTAATCAGAGATGTCCAAACAAATATCATGAGTCAAAGAAGTGAAGGAAGAGATTAAGGATATTAGGAATATATGGAGAGAACATACTGAGGAAATTGTAAACATACATAAAAATATAATGGATATTATGATAATGAATGGTACAATCCAAGAAATCAAATTACACTGGAAGTACATAACAGCAGATTTGAACAGTTAGAGGAATCAGTGATGTGGAACACAGTACATCTGAAATCAAAATGATAGTAGAACAGATAGATAAAAATACAGAAAAAATCTAGCAGGGACTTAGGTATTTGTATTTGTATATGTTCAGGAAGTGCAGCACACAACAAACAGTATAAATCCTAACTGACCTATTCTAAGACAAATAATTGTCAAGTGGTCAATGCTCAATACAAAGAGAGAATGATGAAAACAACAAGAGTAAAGAGAAACATCACACACAAGGGAAGCTTGATAAGATTAAGTACTGATTTCTCATTTGAAATCATGGAAGCAAGAATGCAGTGGTATAACATAGTTAAGGTGCTAAAAGAAATCAATTCCAACCAAGAATTCTCTATCCAGCAATCTTGACATTCAAGACTGAAGGAGAGTTCAAAATGCTCACAAAATAAACAGAAATTAACAGAGTATGTCAATAAGAAACCTGCACTTCAAGAAATACTAAAGGGAATTCTGTAGGTAGAAAGGAATAATAAAGGAGAGAGAGGGAATTGGAGGAGAATGTAAGAACAGGCATAATGATAAAAAGAGAAATAAAAACATATAGCACACATAAACCTAAACAAAATATGGCAAATATAAGTAATTTCTTGACAGAAATATTGAATGTTAATGTGTTAAACTCACCAGAGAAGAGACACAGATTGGCAGAATGGATAAGGAAATATGACTCATTTGTATGCTGTTTTCAAGAAACCTACCTTAAACAAAGTGATGCAAGGAGGCTCAAACTGAATTTTTAGAAAAAATTTTACAAGCAAGCAGAGCCAAAAAAGGGAGGGAGTAGCTATAGTAATATTGATCAAAATGGACTACAAATGCAAAACTATTCTAAGAGAAAAGGAAAGACATTATATATTAATAAAATGGATAATCTACCAAGAAGAAAGAACAATCATAGATATTTATGCACTTAACAAGGGCACCTCAAAATACATTAGGCAAAAACTGGAAAAACTACATGGAGATATAGATGTCTCTTCAATTACAGTGGGGGAATTTAATACATCATTATGACTATTATATAGGAAATCTTGAAAGAGAATTAATAAAGGAAAAAAGTCTTTGAATAATACACGAGAGAATCTGGACACAATAAATATATATGGAACATTACACTCAACTTCAGCAGGATATACATTTTTCTCAAGTACACATGGATCATTCTCCATGGCAGACTACATGTTAGGCCACAGAACAACTCTGAATGATTTTTGAAAGACTGAATTAAAGTCTTTTCTCTGACCAGAATGGAATGAAGCTGCAAATCAGTAAGGTGCAGAGAACCAGATTAGGGCCAAAGCTACTGAAGTTGAACAACACATTCTTAGACAAATTCTGGTTCAAGAAGGAAATCTCAAAGAAATAAGTAACTACCTTGAAACAAATGAAAATGACAACACAATGTTTCAAAACATATGAGATGCACAAGAAGCTGTACTGAGAGTGAAATTCATCGCCATATATGCCTATATTAAAACAGAAGAAAGAGCTAAAATTAAGGAACTAATTACACACCTGGAGGAATAAGAAAAGGGACAACAAATAACCCCAAAGAAAGTAGAAAGAAATAACAAAGATTAGAGCAGAAATAAATGAAATTGAAAAAAAGAAAGCACCAGAAAAATTAAATAAAAGAAAAAGCTGTTTTTTTGAGAAGATTTATAAACTTGACCAACCCATAGGTAGACAATCAAAGAAAAAAAGAGAGAAGATGCAAATGCTTAAAAAAGAAACAAGGAAGGGGATATCACCACAGACCCCAAAGAAATAATGTCAAAAGAGGATATTTTGAAAAATTATATGCCAACCAGATGGATAATTTAGAGGAAATGCAAAAATTCATAGAAACGCACAAGCAGCCTACATTGTCAAAAGAAGAAATTTATGAAATCAACAGACCAATGACAATTAATGAGATAGAATTAGTAATCAAAAACCTCACAATTTAGAAGAGCCCAAAAATAGATGGTTGCACAGGTGAATTCTATCAAACATCCTGAAACGCTCTAATGTCAATCCTGCTTAAACGCTTCTAAATATTAGAAGTGAAGGTAAGAATGCCTAATTCATTCTGTACTGCCTACATCTCTATAATAACAAAGCCAAATAAAAATGCCACAAGAAAGGAAAAGTATAGAACAATCTGTAAAGAACATAGATGCTAAATTCCTCAACAAAATACTTGCTAATCATATTGAACAACACATCAAACAAATTGAACACCTTTACCAAGTGGTTTTCATCCCTGATATGCAAGGATAGTTCAGAGTAAGAAAAATTAATCAATGTAACACACCAAATAATCAGAAAAAAATGAACATCTCTATAGTAGCAGAAAAATCATTTGACAATAAACAAGACTCTTTCCTGATAAAAACACTACAAGAGATAGGAATAGAAGGAAACTTCTTCAACATGATAAAGGGTATATATGAAAAATCCACAGATAACATCATATTCAATGTTGAAATGCTAAAAGTTTCCCTCTAAGATTGGGAACAAGATAAGGATGCACACTTTCACTGCTTTTACTTATTATTGTGTTGGAAGTATTTGCTCAAGTACTTAGGCAGGGAAAAAGATTTTAAAAAAACATCCAAATTGGAAAGGAAGAAATAAAAATTTCACTATTTGCAGATGACATGTTCCTATACATAGAAAGCTCTGAGAAATCTACAACAAAGATTATAGAGCTTATAAATAAGTTCAGGAAAGTCACAGGTTATAAGATCAATGTGCAAAAATCAGTAGCATTTCTGTACACCAGTAATGAGCAATCTGAGGAGGAAATCAAGAAAATAATCCCATTCACAATAACAACTAAAAGAATCAAATATTAGGAACAAATTTAACTAAAGATGTAAATGACTTATTAGCATATAAATACACAAAATTGTTAAAAGAAGTCAAAGAAAACTTAAGTAAATTGAAGGATATTCCCTGTTCATTCATATGAAGACTAAACTTCATTAAGATGTCTCTACTACACAAAACTGATCTACAGATTCAATGCAATCCCAATAAACATCACCATAGCATTTGTTACTGAATTGGTAAAACTACCTATGAAATTTATTTGGAAGGGCATGTGTTCCCAATAGCCAATTTTCATTGGTAAAAATACAATGAAATTGGAGGAATCACAGTATCTGACTTTAAAACATAGTACAAAGATATAGTGTTCAAAACTGCATGGTTTGGGCACAAGGATAGAGGTACTGATCAATGGAACTGAACTGAGATTTCTGATATTGATCCTCACATATACAGTCAACTGATATTTGACAAAGCCACCAAGCCCATTCAACTGGGAGAGAATGGCTTCCTCAAAAAATGATGCTTGGAGAACTGAATATCCATATTGAGAAGAGAGGTACAACATCTCACATGTTATATAAAACTAACTCAAAATGAAACAAAGATCAAAATATAAGAACCAAGACCATAAAGACTTTGGGAGTTAATGTATGGTAGCATCAAAAAGATCTTGTATTAGGAAATGGTTTCATGAACTTTACATGCAACTATGGGCACAGAAAGCAAATAGATAAATGAGACCTCCTCAAAATTAAAAATATTTGCACCTCAAAGTAGTTTATCAAGAAAGAGAAAAGGTAAACTACTCAATGGGAGAAAATATTTGGTAACCATATATGGTTACCAGATATGATAAGGTTGTAGTGATAATATTGGGTTGGGCAGTGCAGGTTTGATAGCGGAATAGGGTCAGGGGTGTGGGTAGGACTGTCCATGGAAATGGGGTAGGGATAGTGGAGGAAGCAGGTGAACACTGGATATAGATGGGTACATGGTTAAAACTACAATGTCAGAAAAGCACTTTTGGCAATATGACAAAGAATGGCTACTGGTTTAGGGTGTTCAATGGGGCGTCATCCGGGACACCAAAAAACTGAGGCAGGCTTCTAGGAAGTATGCACGTGATCATTTTATCATAGTGTGATGTATCAGTGGGTAGAGACCCACATAATGAGTGGGAAGGAGTTGGACTTCTTTCCAGGGAAAGCCCACTATGTTCTCAAATAGAGGAGCAGGAGTTGCTCAAAAACATGGGTGGTGCCTAACAGAGGTGGACAAACCAGTGTGTCAAGCAAGTAACTGTGAATCTTGTTCATCAAGAGGTGAAGCCTGGTGGTTGCCATTAACCCTAAGGAGAGGAGGAGGGGGGAATTGAATAGATGGAATAGGGGGTATTTTGGGGGGGATGGAAGTGTTCTACATGATCTTGCAATGATGGATAGAGGGCATGTTAAATTTCATCAAATGTTTATAGAAGTATATGGTCCAAAATGTAAACCATAATGTAAAACATTGATCATGGTTAGTAGATATGTTTCAATATTTATACATCAGCTGTAACAATTGTATCATCCACATATAAAAAGGTTATTCATATGGGAAGGGGTAAAATGAGGAGGATGTTGGTAAATGGGATGTGGGGTAAAAAGTTTCCTCTATGTAACTTTGCTGTGTCCTAAAAATTCTTTGAAGACAAAATGAAGAAAAGTAAAACACTGGGGGAATAAATGGAAGAAAATGTCAGTGTACATACACGACAACATCTTACAGTGATGAAATGCAAAATGACAAAAAAAAATTTTCATTACTTTTTAATATCTTAATTTATAATTTTTTTTAGTGTTTTAAAATTTTTTTCCTGTATTTTATTTCTTATGTTTAAAACTATCATTATCATTTCATTTTCTTTAAATATGTATTTGGTTATTTTATTTGCTTCATTTTTTAAGAAGTTTTGGATCACAGAAGTGTTACAACTGTAGTAGGGGAGGACCATGGGAGTAGGGAGTCAGTGATGGGGAATACATGGGAGGAACTTCACCTGGGCATATATATAAGGCATATAAATGAGTTCACATGTTCATAGGGCATTGCCACAGTGGGTGCTGATCCAAACAATAAGGAAAAGTATATCAAATCCCATCCTGGGGCACTCTGCCCAATTCTCTAATGGAACAGCATCAATCCCCCAAGTACAGGGGCAATGACTTGTGAAGGAGCATGGTCCATTTATGGGCCCTAAACTGATGACTATGCTTATGAGGCATTGCTCTTGAAATTGAAACTTAGCCTAGTGTTATAATGTGCCTAATAGTTACGTATTGTGAGCCATGTTATTGCTCAAATGTGGCCACTCTCTATGCCAAACTCAGCAAATAAATGCCATAACTTCCCCTCAGCGTGGGACTTGACTCCTGGGAATGATCCTTCCTGGCACTGAGGGATTGCTTCCAAGTAACAACAAGAAATGCAGCTGGAAAAAAAGACCTTGACCAAAAGGGGGAAAAGGTGAAGACAAATGAGTTTATATGGCTAAGAGTCTTCAAAGTGAGTCTGGAGGTCATTCCAGAGGTCACACTTAGGCATGTCTTAGCAGCATCTCATTGACTGCCAAAGTAGATTCTGCCCCAAATAGTGGGGCTCCTTGGGGCTCTGGAAACTTCCAGACACTAGAATAAGGAAGGATAGCTCAGAAATTTGGTCCCTTGCCATTGTGTCCTACTTTGAAATGTATGCTCCCCATAGTGACAGAGTAGGACTCACTTGTATTTTTCCAACACATGGCTCTTCTTTCCTTCTATTTAAACCTATAATTAGTGCTAAAGTTGGTAGATGTACATCCAAGAGACTTAAATCTTTGGGCTGTCCATGGGCCAGCTGGGCCCTGAATTTCAGTGGAGTCACAACACCTACTCTCCAGTACATTGGTCTTACCCAGGACAACTAACAAGGAAGAGATGATGGATAACCATCATACCAAGGAACCAAGAGTGTCTACAACAGCAAGCAAGAGAGTCCATTCCATTGGCCATATAGGATCGAAGCCCCCCTCAATTAAAGGTGGAGTGGGCATCACCTCCACAGCATCCTCAGGATTGGGGAATGAACTATGGAAGAGTGTAGACTTACAATTATTCTACTATCGACTTATTGTGATTCTAGCAATGAAAGAAATATCACTGATGTGGATACAGGGACCGCTGGGTGTTCTGTGGGTAGAGAGACTGAAAAACCAGTGTAATACAGGGGCATTCTTGAGAGTCGGCATTCCTGAACGACATTGCAATGACAGATGCAGACCATTATATATCTTGCCATAACCTACAGAATTAAATTCGAGAGGGTATAAGCTACAATGTAAATTCTATTCCAGGCTTAGTGGTAATCATCAAAAATGTGTTTATTAATTGCAATGCATGTACCACACTAATGAAAGAGGTTGCTAATGTGGGAAAATGTGGGAGGTGTGGGTAGCAGGCATAGGGGAATCCCCTATTTATTCTCTGTCATATTTATGTAATTTAAGTGTCTTTTAAAAAATTTTTTTAAATGAAAAGACAAAATCAATAGAAAAAAATAAAGGTATGAATTTGAGAAAAAGGGAATTAAGGGATTATATATTTCTATATAAAGAACAGATACACATTTGATAAATGGTGTATGGCAAGTGTGCTCTACGATTGTTTAGGTTAAATACTAAGATACAAACCACTAAGCCATGCTGAGGTCAAGTAAAGAATTTCCTTCTTGGGGTAGAATAATACCTTCTATTTTGCAGGCAGGAAACAGAGTATGGCCATGTTTGTGTTGTTTCAAAATTCAAAGTATTGAGGGAAGTGAAACAAATGAATGATAAGCATTAATTTCATAGTCTAATGTGAAGCAACATCTCTTTAGCTCACTGTGATAAATCTTAGAGAATTAAAGAAAGGATAAGATATATTCAGCGCTATTGGACCTTTAGTATACAGGTTCATTGAATAAAATAAAGCACATTAAATAGCAGGAAAGAATATTTTCAGAGTAGACATTCCTGACTGCACCAAATATCCAAATACCTGCTGAAGAGATTGTGTAAATTATTATTTTTTCTTCTAACAATTTATTTAAAAAGAAGTCTCTGGAAAATCTGTTTAATTGAACCTGAGAAAAAACTTGCCCATAGGAATTTTGACACTTAGAGACAAAACACTCCTGTAGGTCATTTTACTATCAGACATCTCATGGATATTGTTCATTTGTTCCCAGTCTTAATATAAATATTGCAATGAATTCTCTTTTGTAACGTCACAGCCAGGTATGTCCAATAGGGAAATTTAAGCCTGGGACTCCTAGAAAACCTCACTCACCAACCCAGGATATGTTATTTAGGCCTTCGAGACTGACTGCAGTGCTGGCATTGGGAAATTAATCATCATTGAACTGCATGTTTTAAATAGGGAACATGAAAATATGATGCTGCATCATATGAAGTGCTAGGAAATGTTGCAGATAGTTCAGACGACATCATCAATAAAAAGGAACAAATGTGAGTTTACGTGCTTTCCTCAATACAATGAAAATTAACCAGTAATAACAGACAGCTAAAATTTAAGGTGCTTTTCTCATATATTGTGTTTCTCATATTTTGAAAAAAGGCACAAGATTGTTATGACTCTTTCCATTTAGAAAAAGGAAAAGTGACTCTTAAATCTGTTCTATTTTCAAAGATAAACACAGTAATCAAACTGGTATGTCTATACTTTGCTCTTTAACCTTTGAAGATCCTATTTCTTGCAGTTATGTGGTTGAAATATGTATGCAGTATTGAATGATGTTATCTTGCATCATCATTACAAAACTAATCATGAACAAATCACCACACTGTTATCACTTGTGAGATCCATTGACCCATGGTCCATGTATTTTATTTCAAATATATTCTAAGTTGAGAACTAGATAGCATAGCAGATTGAGGGAGCATCAGCTTTATTTTGAGTGATATAATCACTGTTACCAAGAAAATAGATAGGGAAACATTCAATTCGAATTTGGATTATTTGAGAAAGACTCCAACATTGCTCATGAGACTGATTATAGTATCAACAG
>JAQZBX010105305.1:0-10865 GCA_029593785.1 Cabassous unicinctus
AACCACCCTTGCAAAACTGAGATAAATCCCACTTAATCATGCTATATAAGTCTCTTGATTTTCTTTTGGATTTGGTTTGCTAGTATTATGTTGAAGGTTTTTTCACGTATATTCATAAGGGATATTGGTCTGTAGTTTTCTTTTTTAGTGATATCTTTATCTGTTTTTCCTATCATGTTGATGCTGTCCTCATAAAAAGTATTAAGAACTTTTCCCTCCACTTGAATTTTTGGAAGAGTTTGAGTGGGATTGGTGTTAATTCATTTTAGAATGTTTGGTAAAACTCACCCATGAAGGGAGATTTTTGACTATGATTCATCTCTTGTTTTTAGTTTAAGAAATTCTATATCTTCATCAGTCAGTGAAGGTAGTTTGGGTGTTTCTAGGAATTTGTCCATTTTATCCAGGTTATCTAATTTGTTGTCATGCAATTGTTCATAGAATCCTCTTACAATGATTTTTATTTTTGTCATTGGGAAGTAATGTACTCAGGTTCATTACTGATTTCAGTTATTTTTGTCTTCTCTCTCTTTTTTCTTTGTCAGTCAAGCAAAAGATTTGTTGTTATCACTGATATTTTCAAAGAACCAAGATTCAGTTTTGTTGATTTTCTTTTTTGTTTTTTTTTTTATCCTCTATTTCATTTATATCTGCTGTCCCCTGGTAATCTATATTCTAGATTTTTACTCAATGACTTTGCTTATTCTAATTCTTTAATATCAGTGAGGCCATACAATATTTAACTTTTTGTGTCTGGCTTATTTCACTCCAATTAAAGTCTTCAAGGTTCATCCATGTTATTGCATATAGCAGAAATTCATTCCTTTTTTATGGCTGAATAATATTCCATTGTATGTATATAGTACATTTTATTCATCCATTGATTGGTTGATGGATGTTTGGTTTGCTTCCATCCTTTTGCAATTGTGGATAATGCTACTATGAACATTGTTGTGCAAATATCTCTTTAAGGCCCTGCTATCAATTCTTTTGTCATATACCTAGAAGTGGGGTTGCAGGTCATATGGTAATTCTATACCTTACTTTCTGAGGAATTGCCAAAGTGTCTTCCACAGTGGCTGTACCATTTTACATCCCTACCAACAATGAATAAATGTTCCTTTTTCTCCCCATCCTCTCCAATACTTGTAATTTTCTGTTTTTTTTTTTTTAATTGTATCCATTCTAATGGGTGTGAAGTGGTGTTTCATTGTTGGTTTGATTTGCATTTACATGCTGGCTAATGATGTTGAGCATCCTTTCATGTTCTTTTTGGCTTTTTGTGTATCTTCTTTGGAGAAATGTCCATTCAAGTATTTTGTCCATTTTGTAAATGGGTTGCTTGTCTTTTTATTGTTGAGTTTTGGGATTTCTTTATATATTCTAGATATTAAGCCCTAATTGGATGCATGATTTCCAAATATTTTCTCCTGTTGTTTAGGTTGGCATTTTACTTACATGCTAAAGTTCTTTGATGCACAAAGGTTTTTTTTAATTTTGATAAAGTCTCCTTTATTTAATTTTTCTTTTGTTGCTTGTGCTTTGGGTGTAAAGTCTGAGAAACCACAACTTAACAATAGGTATTGATAATGCTACTCTTCATTTTCATCTAGGAGTTTTTTAGTTTTGGTTCTTACATTTAAGTCTAAGATCCAGTTTTATTTGATTTTTGTGTATGGTATGAGGTAGGCATCCACCTTCATTATTCAGCATGTGGACAGCCAGTTTTACCAGCAGCACTTTTTGTAGAGAGTATTCTTTCTGCATTGAGTGGACTGGGCACCTTTGTTAAAAATCAGTTGGCTATAAATGTGAACTCTCAGTCAATTCCATTTGTATATATGTTTGTTGCCAGTACCATGCTGTTTTGATTACTATGACTTTGTAATAACTTTCAAGATTGGTAAGTGTGAGTCCTACAATTTCATTCTTCTTTTTCAAGATAGTTTTGCTTATTCACTGCCCATTATGTTTCCATATATATTTGTTTTTGTTTTTGTATCAAATTTTATGAAAGTATAACATTATTACATGAACATACATAAATAGTAAGTATATAGTAAAAGTTGTGAACTTACAAAACAAACATGCATATCATTTTACAGGGCTCCATACATCACCCCACGACTAATATCTTGAATTGTTGTGAAACATTTGTTACAAACTATAAAAGAACATTGTCAATATATTATACTAACTTTAGCCAATATCTTACATTTGGTGTGTTTTTCACCAACCCACCCAATTATTAACATTCTCTATTAGTATTATACATTTGTTATAGTTCATGAGAGAATGTTCTCATATTTATCCTATTAACCACAGTCCATCTTCCACCACTGGATTCCCTGTTTTATACAGGTCCATGCTTTGTATAACACATTCAACATTTACACTCAGTGGCTAGCATTTTCTTTTCTTTTTTTATTTTTTTACTTTATTTTTGAAGAAGTTTTAGATTACAGAAAATTTATATTGGAAAATATAGGGGATTCCCATATAGCCTATGCCCTCCCCATTCCACACTTTCCTCCTATTAATAATATCTTACATGTATGCAGTACATTTGTTACAACTGATGAACAAATATTGAAGCATTGCTAATAATGACGGTCTATAGTTTACATTATGGTTTAAACTTTGCACCATATGTTTTCACAAAATGTATTATGGCTTGTATCTGTCATTGTAGAATCATGCAGAAAAATTTCAAGGTCCTAAAAATGTCCTATGTTCCACCTCTTCTTCCCTTCCCCTTCCCTAAGAACCTTTGGTAACCACGATCTTTATAGCAATGCTGCAAGTTCTTCCTTTTACTGCAGTAATAATAAGTCTACTTTGGTCCATGTTTGCATTCCACTCTTATGTTCATTCCTCAATCTTGAGGATTTTGGAATGATGATGACTGCTCTGCTTCAGATTGAGAGAGGGCTTAGTTCTTGTGGAGCAGATGGAAGGAAGTGTTTTTGCTTGCATTTGTAGATACTCTTTGCTTTTTGCCAAGGGCAGTCCATCATCATCATTTTGTTAGTTGTCCTGAGCAAGTCCAACGGACAGGAGAGAAGGTGTTGCCTGCTACTCTGCTGCAATTCAGGGCTCACCTGGCATATGAATAGACCAAGGATTTATGCCTCTGGGACATATACTTAATGGGCATAGTGCTAATTATAGGTTCAAATAAAAGGTAGAAGAATCATGTCTAAGGAAATTATAAATGGGCCTAACTCTGTTACACTGGGGAAATAGGTTATCATATATTCCAAAGACTCACCAATCGGGCGCTGATTTCATGGGGTTGTGTGCCTTGCTGACAGTGTCCACATGTTTTGAGAGCCCTAGGAGCACTCCTGTTTGAGGCTATGTTTACTGTGTGGCAGTTAGTGAGATCTGACTGAGAGATGCGTAAGTGTAACTCTAGAATGAACCCCCGACTCACTTTGAAAACTTTTAGACTTAAAATTTTTTTTTGTATTTAATATTTCCCCCTTTTGGTCAAGGTCTTTTTTCTAATGCATCACTGATTGTCACTTGGTAATAATTCCTCAGGCCACAGAGGCTCATCCCTGGGAGTCAGGTACTATGCCAGGCTGGTGGAGGTAGTGAATTTGCTGAGTTTGGATTAGAGAGAGGCCACATTTGAATAACAAGAAAGTTTTTAGGAGGTAACTCTTGGGCAATAGATATTTTTAGGCTAAGTTTCAATTTTACAAGAATAAGGTTCATGAGTACAAGCATTATTATTGAGGACTTGTAGTATTGGTCTGTTTTCTTTAATTAAGCCCAGCTTATGTACTCTAAAGTTTCTTGTCACACTCTTAGAGAATGGAGCAGGACTCCCCCAGATGGGAACTTAATATTTTGTTGGCTATTGTATGGGTCTCCACCCACTGAGATAATACCCTATGACCACATGAACACATTCATATTCCACAGAAGCATGCCACAGGTACACCCTTCCCAACACATCCCCCTATCACTGACACCCTGCACCAATAACCCTCCCCTGCCATAGTTGCTGAAAGAACACTCCTGCAGCTGTATTCTTAACCACAGACCTCTATCTCTCCAGAGTTTACCTGTTCTTTCCTATAGCCCTCCCCCTGGCTCTATGGATAGCTCAATGCCCCCCCAACCCAACTCACACTCACACTCCAGCATCATCTACTCTATTAATATCACTGAACCATCACCCCCATCCATTGCCAAACCTCTCTCATCCACCTTATTATAGATTCTACCCAGTTTGAGCATCAGCTCACCAATCTCTACTTGCTTTCTAACTCCTGTAACCTATCTTACAGACTCTGCATTTGTAAGTCTGCTCAATATCCTTAGTTCATATCAGGGAGATAATGCAATATCCATAATTTAGTGACTGGCTTACTTCACTCAACATAAGGTCTTAGAGAGTCATCCATGTTGTCTCATGTGTCAATATTTCATTCCTTCTTACAGCTGAGTAATGGTCCATTGTACATATGAATTACATTTTATTTATCCATTGATCCATTGATGGACACTTGGGTTGCTTCCAACTTTTGGCAACTTTGAATAATGCCACTATGAACATTAGTGTGCATATATCAGTTTGCTTTCAATTCTTCTTGGTATATTCCTAGTAGTGGAGTGGGATTGCAGGATCATATAGCACATCTATACGCAGTTTCCATGGGAACCACCACAATGTCCTCCACAGTGGCTGCACCATTCTTCATTTCCACCAGCAGAGGATGAGTGTTCCTATTCTGCCACATCCTATCCAACACTTGTAATTTTCTGTTTTTTTTTTTTTAAATTGCCACCAGTCTAAAAGGTGGCTAATAACATGATATCTCATTTTAATTTTGATTTGCATTTCCCAAATAGCTAGTGATGTTTAGTATCTTTTCATGTACTGTTTAGCCATTTGTATTTCCTTTTTTTGGAAAATTGTCTATTCAAATCTCTTGCCCATTTCTTAAAATGGGCTGTTTGTCTCTTTATTTTCAAGATGTAAGATTTCTTTATATTCTGAATATTAGGCACTTATGAGATAGGTGTTTCCTAAATATTTATTCTCATTGAATAGGCTGTCTTTTCACTTTTTTTGACAAATTCCTTTGAAGCACAAAAATTTCTATTTTTGAGGATGTCCCATTTATCTATTCTTTCTTTCACTGCTCATGCTTTGAGTATAAAGTTTATGAAATAATTTCCTACTACCAGATCTTGTAGATGATCCTCTACATTATCTTCTAGGAGCTTTATGGTCTTGCCTTGACCCATCTTAAGCTAATTTTTGTATAGGTCATGAGATGGTGATTCTCTTTCATTCTTTTGGATATGGATATCCAGTTCTCCAAACCCCATTTGTTGAAGAGACTGTTGTGTTCCAGCTGAGTGGGCTTGGCGGCTTTCATTTTCATCATAGAATTGTGCTGTCATCACTTCAGTCAAGTTTAGAACATTTCATCACTCCAAAAGGAAAAATCCTATACCACTTTATACTCTCCTATTGTTGTCTCTTAGAATTGATATAATAATATCTTCTTTGCTATTTATGAAAAACTATTACAAGATTATTGTTAACTATCATCTATAAATTAGGTAAGTTGTAATTTTTCCATGTATTACCATATTCTTAACACTTGGTGAAAGAGGAACATTCTTATATTCATACTGTTAACATCAATCTTCATCCACCACCAAAACTATTATGTCATAATTCCCTAGATTATTCTCTAGTATCCTTTCAATGGACATTTACATGCACAGACTACCCCCTTTCAGCCACAATCTCATTTATAAATCAGAAGTGATGGTTAACTCACTATAATGTGTTACCATTATCTCTATTCATTTCCACACTTTTATAACAAAAATTATTAAAAATTCTATGTACATTAAGCATCAGTTATCATTCTCAACCCATTTTCCATTTCTTCATAACCTATACTCTAGAGTTTACCTCTGTGAATTTACTTATCATATTCAGTTCATATTAGTGAGACCATAGAGATTTGTCCTTTCGTGTCTGGCTTATTTCACTCAACATAATATCCTCAAGGTTCATCCATGTTGTCATATGCATCTTGATTTCATATCATCTTATAGCTGAATAGTATTCCATTGTGTGTATATACCACATTTTGTTTATCTATTCATCAGTTGATGGACACTTGGGCTGGTTCCAACTTTTGGCAGCTTTGAATAATGCAGCTATGAATATCAGTGTGTAAATGTCAGTTTGCAACCTTGTTTTTGGTTTCTCTGAATCTATTTCTAGTAATGGGACACTGGATCATATGGCAGTTCTACATTCAGGTTCTTGAAGTACTGCCAAACTGTCTTCCACAGATGCTGCACCATTCTACATTCACATAAACAGTAAAAAGTGTTGCTATTTCTCCATATCTTTGCCAGCACTTGTAGTTTTCTTTTCTTTCTTTCTTTCTTTTTTTAAATATAATGGCCATTCCATAAGGTGTTACATGTTATTTCATTGAAGTTTTGATTTGCATTTCCCTAATAACTAACAATGCTGATCATCTTTTCATGTGCTTTTTATTCATTTGTATTTTTTCTTTAGAAAGGTATCTATTCAAATCTTTTGCCCAATTTTTAATTGGGTTACTTGTCTTTTTATTGTTGAATTGTATAAACTCTTTATATATCTGGAAATTAAACCCTTATTGGACATGTAGTTTTCAAATATGTTCTTCCAGTGAGTTGGCTGACTTTTCATCTTATAACAATCATTTGAAGCACAAAAGTATTTAATTTTGACATGGTCCCTTTATCTACTTTTTTCTTTCTTTGCTTATGCTTTAGGTGTAAGATTTAAGAAACCATCTCCTACCACAAGATTTTGAAGATGCTTCCCTACATAAAATTCTAGGAGTTTTATGGTTTTAAGTTTTATATTTAGGTCTTTGATTCATATTGAGTTAACTTTTATGTAAGGTGTGAGAAAGGGGTCCTCTTTCATTCTTTTGGAAATGGACACTCAGTTGTCTTAGCACTATTTGTTGAAGGCACAGTTCTGTTCCAGCCAGGTGGACTTGACTGCCTTGTCAAAAATCAATTGGTCATAGATGTGAGGGTATAATTCTGAACTCACACCTGGATTCCAGTGGTCAATATGCCTATCTTTATGTCAGTATCATGCTGTTTTTATCACTACCTGTGTAATATGCATTAAAACCAGGAAGTGAGAGGAGATAAATTACTACTGATCCCACAGAAATAAAAAGGATCATAAGATGATACTATTAACAATACGGTTCCAACAAGCCAGACTACTTGATGAAATGAGCAATTTCCTAGAAACACAAAAACAAGCTACACTGATCCTAGAAGAAATAGAAGACCTCAGCAAACCAATCACAAGTAAAGAGATTGAATCAGCCATCACAAACTTCCCAGAAAAGGGGAAAAAAACATGGCCACATGGCTTCACAAGTCTGCCTAAACTCTTCCAAAATGTTGAAGAGGAGGAAGTGCTACCAAATTCATTCTGAGTCCAACATCATCTTAATACCAAAACAAGATAAAGATACTATAAGAAAAGAAAATTAGAGACCAATCTCTCTATTGAATATAGATGCAAAAATACTTGCAAATCGAATCCAACAGCTCATTTAAAAGATCATTCATTGGAAAGCAGCTGTGGCTCAATTGGTTGGGCTCCCATTTACCATATGGGAGGCCCAGGGTTTGATTCATGGGGCCTCCTGGTGAAGGCAAGCTGGCCCACATGGTGCAGTGAGCTGGCACAACAAGATGACCCAACAAAGGGAGACAAGCACACACAGAAAAATGCATGGCAAATGGACCCAGCAAGCACAAGCAGCAAGGGGGGGATAAATAAATATATATATAAAAAAATCATACATCATGATCAAGAGGGTTTTATCCCATGTAGGCAAGGGTGATTCAACAGAAAATAATCAGTATTATACACCACACTAATAAATTGAAGGAAAAAAATCACATGATCATCTTGATTGATGGAGAAAAGGCGTTTGAAAAAATCTAGCATCCTTTCTTGATATAAACACTATGAAAGAAAAGATTAGAATGAAACTTTCTCAAATTGATAAAGTGCATATATGAAAACCAAACAGCTAACATTGTACTCAATAGTGAAAGACTGAAAGCTTTCCCACTGAGATTGGAAACAAGACAAAGATGTCCACTGTCACCACTGTTATTCAATATTGTAAAAAAGTGCTAGCTAGAGCAATTTGGAAAAAAATAAATAAAAGGCATCCAAATAAGAAAGGAAAAGTAAAACTTTTGCTCTTTGCACATGACCTGATCCTTTATCTAGAAAGTCCTGAAAAGTCTACAACAAACTCCTAGAGCTAATAAACACCACTTCAGCAAAGTGGTGGGATAAATTATTAATATGCAGAAATCAGTAGTGTTTCTATATAATACTAATGAGCAATCTTAGCAGAAAATCAGGAAAAAAATTCCATTTCAAATAGCAGCTAAAAGAATAAAATATTTAGGAATAAACTTAACCACAGACAATAAACAACCTGTATTTAGAACACTACAGAACATTGCTAAAAGAAGAAAAAGAAGACCTAAATGAATAGAAGAACATTCCATGTTTGAGAATTGGAAGACTAAATATTGTTAAGATGTCAATTTTGCCCCAATTGGTTTACAGATTTAACACAAACCCAATCAATATTTCAACTGCCTGCTTTAAATAAAGGCCAATTATCATATTTATTTGTAAGGGTAAGTGGCCCCCAAAAGCCAAAAATGTCTTGAAAAAGAAGGAAATTGGAGGACTTCTGTGATGAATCATTTTTCTTTTTCTTTTGTTGCTTTCAGAATTCTCTCTTTATCTTTGGCATTTGACATTCTGATGAGTATGTGTCTTGGAGTAGGTCTACTCAGATTCCCTTTGGATGAAATTAATTTCCCTCCTTTCATTTCTGTTTTTATTTATTTGCATCTTCTCTCTATTTTTCTTTGTCGGTCTACCTAGGGTTTTGTCAATTTTGTTGATCTCCTCAAAGAACCATCTTTTGGTTTTCTTGCTTTCTCTCTACTTTTTGTTCTCAATTTCATTTATTTCTGCTTTAATCCTTCCTATTTCTTTCCTTCTACTTGATTTGAGATTAGGTTGCTTATCTTTTTTTGGTTCCTCCAGATGTGCAGTGAGATCTTCAATTTTAACTCTTTCTTCATTTTTATAGTAGGCATTTTGGGCTTTATATTTCCTTCTCAAAATTGCCTTTGCTGCATCCCATATGTTTTGAAATTTTGTATTCTCATTTATCTCAACATTTTCTGATTTTTCTTGCAATTTCTTCTTTGAGTGTTGCTTAACCTCCATAAATTTGTGCATTTTCCACACCTCTGCCTGTTTTTGATTTCCAGCTTCATTCCCTTATGAACAGAGAAAGTGTCTTGAATAATTTCAATCTTTATAAATTTATTGAGATCTTTTTTGTGACCCAAAGTGTTATCCTGGAGAGTGATCCATGAACACTTGAGAAGAGTGTGCATCCTGCTGTATTGAGATGCATTGTTCTGTAAGTGTCTTTTAGGTCAAATTCATTTATCAAACTCTTCAAGTTTTCTATTTCCTTATTCATGTTTTGTCTAGATGTTTTATCTGTTGCTGTGAGCTATGTATTGATGTCTCCAATTATTATTTTAGAGCTGTCTATTACTCCCTTCAGTTTTGCCAGTGTTTGCCTCTTGTATTTTAGGGCATCCTGATTAGATGCATAGATATTTATGATTGTTATTTATTCATGGTGTTTTCCCCTTTTATTAATATATAATGTCCTTCTTTGTCTCTTAAAACAGCTTTGCTTTTGAAGTATATTTTGTCCAATATTTGTATAGTGATGCCATGTTTTTTTGTTGTTGTTGTTATTGTGTGTATGGAATATCTTTTCCCAGCCTTTCACTTTCAACCTATTTGTGTCTTTAGATCTAAGGTGGATATCGTGTAGACAGCATATAGATGACTCATACTTTTAGTCCATTCTGCCAGTCTGTGTCTTTTGAATGGGGAGTTTAATCCATTAACATTCAATGTTATTACTGTAAATGCAGTACTTACTTCACCCACTTCATCTTTTTTTTTTTTGCATGTAGTCTTATTTTTATCACCCTTTTTACCCTTTTAGTTACTTTTACTGAAAAGTCTTCATTTCTAGACTTTCCTCCAAGACTCACTCTCCTGTCTTTTCCTTTCAGCATTCAGGACAACCTTTACTATTTCTTGTATGGCAGATCTCTTGTTAATGAGCTCTTTCAGCTACCATTTTTTCTGAATATGTTAAACTCTCCCTCATGTTTGAAAGACAGCTTTGCTGGATATAGAATTATTCTCTTTTAGTATCTTAAGTATATCATACTACTGCCTTCTCACCTCCATGGTTTCTAATGAAAAATCAGCACTGACTCTTATTGGCAATCCCTTTTGTGTGATGAATAAGTTTTCTTTTGCTGCTTTCAGAATTGTCTCTATATCTTTGGCATTTGAAATTCTGATTAGTTTGTGTCTTGGAGTAGGTCTATTCATATTCATTTGGATTGGGGTACATTGTGCATCTTGGATATGGATATCTTTGTCTTTCGAAATAGTTGGGAAATTTTCAACCATTATTTCCTAAAATATTCTTTCTGCCCCTTTTCCTTTCTTTTCTCCTTCTGGGAAAACCATGACACATATGTTTGTGCACCTTGTGCTGTCATTCAATTCCCAGAAACCATGCTCAATTATTTTCATTCTTTTCTCTATCCATTTTTATATCTGTTTGATTTTGGAAGCCCTGTTTTCTAGCTCATTGATTCTTTATTCTGCCTCTTCAAATCTGCTGTTGTAAGCCTCCAGGATATTTTAATTT
>JAQZBX010105306.1:0-10865 GCA_029593785.1 Cabassous unicinctus
TGTGTGTGTGTGTGAAAGGGCCAGACTCTATCTAATTTGGCACCATTTTCCTGGAAGTCAAAATCCATGATTTTCAGCTAGAGAGACTCAGATCAAGAGAATTTCAGTAATTGATCAGAATCAGTAAATCATAGTGTTGCTATTAGGAGCCAGATGTCCTGATTCTCATTGTTTGGTGCTGCATCTCAAGAGTATGAGAAGGGCTTGTTGGGGGAGAGTGTCATAGAGGTCAGCAGTGAGAAGAACTGCTGTAAATCTTCATCTCAGTAGAGAAGAATATAGCAGGTGACAGATTATGAGATCACCTGGACTGTCTTTATGAATACTAAGGTATATATTGTATTAATATGTGGTACAGAATTTTCAATTTCAAATCACTTCAAAATAATTTCCTTTACATTTAGACAAATGTAAATTCCTTAATTCAAGCTTAATTCAAGCTTAATTCAGCTGAATATAATGCAATCAAAGGGTATCACACCCAGAGGAACAGACCAGTTCACAAACATAATCCCTCTTTTTGGTATTCATAAATAATCTAAACTGCCGCACATGCCATGTGGCAGGATTCCAGGGTCAAGGAGCCAACCTCTGGGAAGACATCTCTGATGATTCCTTGATTTGGACATTTTCATAGCCTTAGAACTGTAAGCTTTTTCACTAATAAATTCCTATTATAAAAATTAACCCATTTCTGGTATATTGCTCCCAGGAGCTGTAGCAAACTGGAACAGATGCCATCTTAAAATAGACTAGATTCATCTGAGTCAACTGAGGTAAGTTTATGGCATGCTACTTTTTGTTACCACTAGGAGAAAATTTTAATGTAGGTGGAAATTCTACATTAAGTATAAAAGCAATTCTTTTTATATATATATTACTCACAATCCAAAGGGTATACAGAATTTGTATGCATTACTACTAGTAATTAAATGCCTTAAGAAAAACAAACTATCATCAGGGCAATTTTATTTATTTTTACTACGTGATGCTCAAAATTGAAATTTATCCTAATTACTCTCAGTAAATACATGTGATGATAAAATTGTTTTCTCATTATGTCTTCTTTGGACTTTGCTATGTATATGTGTATGGCAAGTGAAGAATATACTAAACTCCTCACTTAAATAAGAAAGAAGATAAAAGGAATCTAACGTGTGGTTATGAACAATGTATGACAGAGGGGTATTTCATAATACTTCTTGAATTACTCATTGTATATCTGAATTATGTAAAAATACCTGAATTGTAAGGATGAGGAATATGAGGTATAAAGAAGCATGACTAAGTACAAGTTTCACAAAACTTATGTAAGGAGAGAAAGTTAATTCCATATACTGAGTTCCTTGTTTAAAATGCTTTGACATATAGGAAAGATGAAGCTTAATAAAATTGGTATGAATAATGTTTGCATTGTGTCTATACTTAAAATGGGTGATTGAATTCTCAGAGAACATTGGCACTATTTTTTATATCTGAATGTCTCTATCAACCACAAATAACAGAAATTAAAGTAAATCAGAGAAGTATACAGATACAATTTATCATGTAGTATCAAACATCTTAATGTTATAAATTTTTAGATAATTGTTTTTCTTTTTGTTAATTCCTATAGAACTGTAATTGGAATAAAAATACTTACCATTCAGTTTTATTTTTCACTTCTTCACATTTTCACTTCTTTCTTTATTGCCACTGCTCCAACCATAAGTTGTATAGATGCCTAATACTTCTTCCTTTCATCATTTATGACTTCAATTATTTGAAATATTTAGAAAATATGGCCTTGAAAATATTATTTGTCTAATGATAATTCATGTCAACTGAATATATAATTTTCATATTAACCTTTTACTTTTGCTAAAATCAGTGATCAAAGTAACATATTCCCTCAGAATTCAGGATGGAATTTTTTTTAATATTTTGTGTGTATAATTTTATTAAATTATTTTAAGATTAGGGTTTGATTTGATCAAGTCAGTAGGGCATGACTCAGGGTTGAGTCCCTACCCCTATGGTGGACTATATAAACAGATACTTACTCAAGAAGACACACAAAAGAAGATACACATTGGAAGGGAGAGAGAGCTCCATAGACAAGGCAGACGAAAGAACTTGGATCCTGATGCCCTGGGAAGAATGATGAGCAGCACTGAGAAAGCCCAGAAAGAAACAAGCTTTGTGCCAGCCTATAGCTGAGAGACAGAGGAAGGGTGAACCCTCAGAGAGATTGTCAGCCATCTTGCTTCAACAGCTGGCAACAGACTTTGTTGACAAAGTACCTCTTATGGTAACTTAAGTTGGACTCTTTAGGGTCTTGTAACTGCAAGCTTTTTCTCCAAATAAATCTGCTTTATAAAAGCCAACACATTTCTGGTACTTTGCATCAGCACCCCTTTGGCTGATTAATACAGCAAGGCAAAATGGCAGGTCTTCAGTCTTTCTCCTCTTGGCTCACTTTCTCTTTCAGCTCCTAACTGCTCTGCGGGCCTAACCCCTTAGGGGTCCCAATTCTTTAGCTTCTGTGCTGACTCCAGCCTCCAGCCTGTCTTAATCTTTTGAAGTGTCTCTGTCTTTCTGCAGCTGTAGGCTATCCTGAAGTCTTCTTTTGCACAGCAGGGTAAAATGGCAGATGCCTTTCTCTGTGTTTCTGCTTTCAGTTCTCAGGTAATATAAGACTCCAGAAAAAGGGTCATGCCTCACTGATGTAGCCTAATGAAAGACCCTAAAGCAATCTATTCAAAGGTGATCTAATCAAAGTGTCCCTTAACTGAATCTAACCATAAGGTCCCACACCCACAGGAATGGTTTAGCTTAAGAACATAACTTTCTGGGATCCACAAAAGACTCAATCCAAGACTGCAGGTTTCTTAAAAGTTTTTCATTGTTCATAATTCGAGACTTTAGATAATGATCTTGGCTTTTCCACTACAGGAATGTGGAGGAAAATATTTAAGAACCAGAATGGGACTCAAAGTTCATTGCAACTTGAAGATTTCATCAAAGTGAATGCAAATGTTCCAAAATGGAATTAGGTTTGTGAATAATAAACCATTGAAAAAATGTGTATTAAACATTTTATAGTAATTAATTTATTTTATGCTTCAAGAGAAATTATAGTCCTAACAATGAAAATAAATGGAATAAATGTCAATAGCACAAAACGACCCTATATTTGGGACTCTCTTAAAATCAATATGACATGGACAATTCATTGTAAACCAAGTAGGAGGGCTTTCAGATTTAAATTTGTCTGCATCAGGAAGAATTCCTCCTGAGATAATCTGCAAATTGGAGGGACCAGCTTCTTCCTGATCTTAGCTGTAGGCTGGCAAAGTGTTTGTTTCTTAGGGCCTCCTCTCTCTCAACTGCAAGCTGTCAGGCAAATATACCCACTCTACTTAGTGCCCCATGATCAAAAATAACATTGCTCTCTCTCTTTTGTGTATCTTCTTGAGTGAATGTCCATTTATATTGGCCCATCAAGGGGACTAGAACTCAACCATAAGTAACACCTTACTGACTTGATTAAATCAAAGCCCTAATTTTAATAGGTAATGTAATCAAGGGCCCCTCATCTGAATCCAATATAATCAAAAGGGTGTCACTCCTAGAAGAACAGATCAATTTGCAAACATAGTCTTTCTCTTTTAGGGGCTCATAAAATAATCTCAAACTGCTACAGGGTCATACTCACAGGACCAGGGGTTGGAACCTGAAAATACCTTTTGTAGGGGACATGATTCAATTCCCAACACAACCCTCTGCCAATGACCAGGAAAAAAACTGATCTCCTTTCTGGTACTATGGATTAATTTTCATTTTCTAAAGTTTTGTAAAATGGAAGGGCACAATATAATCTATTGCATGGTGGTGATTTGGATCCTTTCACTCGAAATACATATTTTGAGATTCACTCATACCATGTTGCTTTTATTTGCTAAAAGCTGTCAAAACAATATACCAAATTGGGTTGGTTTTGACAATGGGGATTTAATAACTTATAAGAAAACAATGCTGAAGCTGAGAAAAATGTCCAAATCAAGGCATAAGATGATGATTTCTCCCTGAAGACCAGAACATGGAAACATCTGCTGGTCTCTCATTTCTCTTCCAGTTTCATTGCTTCAGCTTCTGGCTTAGTCTTTCCCAGATTCAGCTGATTTCAGCTTCTGGTTTCTGGAACTTTCTCTCTCAGATTCTAGGGATTTCATTCTGTGTCTCCTTCTGTATTCATCCTTTTTATAATGGACACCAGTAAGAGGATCAAGACCCACCCTGGGCTATGTCTTACTGAAGTAATCTAATCAAATAGCCCTTAATGGGATCTAATCAAAAGGTCTCAATTAGAATAGGTCACACATACAAGAATGGATTAGCTCTAAGGTCATGATCTTTTCTGGTTTCCATAACAACCTCAAAATATAACACATGCTTATATCAATAGTTCTTTTTGTTTTTCAAGAATATTCTAATGTATGAAATTTCCACATTTTTTTAATCCATTCCCCAATGATGGATTGATTTTTTGGGTCCATATTTTTGCTCTTACTAATAAAGCAAAAATGGACCCATATTGATCATTTGATGATTCATGTGCAAATGTTTATAAGGAAAAATGTTTTCATCCTCTTGGGTAAATGCATACTAATATATTTTCTGGTTATATGAGAAGTGTGTATTTAATATTTTTAAGAAATTTCCAAACTTTCTTTCAAGAGTGTCTTGCCATTTTATATCCCCCCTAGCAATGTAGGTGAGTTTGGTTACGCCACATACTTGCCAACACTTGATCTGTTCAGTCCTTAATTTTAGTCATTCTAGTGACTATGTAGCGGTACAAGTGTGGCTTTTATTTGTATTCACTTAATGATTAATGATGCCTAGCATCTTTTCAGGTACTTATTTTCAATGTATATCTCTTACTTGATAAACTATTTATTAAAAATATTTGTTTATTTTTTATTGGATGATGTATTTTTTTCATTTGGAAATTTGAAATAAATTTTATGGTCTGGATAGTAGATTTCTAATGCTATATTATTTTCAAATACTTTTCCTCTGAATGCAACTTGTTATTTCATTCTATTAACAATCTCATTCTTATAGGAAGAGTTTTCATTTTGATGAAATTTAATCATTTAATTTTATTTGTTTAAGTATCAACCTTTCATATCATATCTACCAACTCTTTATTCATCCAAGGTCATGGAGATTTTTCCCTGTGCTTTTTTCTAAATAATTTACTTTTTATTTTGCATAGACATCTATGATCTTTTTTGAATGAACTTTTGTTTAAGTCCTTAAGTATAAAACAAGGTTTATTTTATGTGCATATGGATGTCCCATTGTTCCACCACCATTTGTTGAAAAGACTTTCTTTTCTCCAGTGAGCTGTGTATAGTTGCATAGATTTATTTGACAAATTTGTTTGCATCAAATTCTGGACTCTCTAGACTAGTCTATTGGTCTACTTGTCCATCTTTATGAAAATACCAAACTGGCTTGATTAGTGTAGCTTTATAACATGCCTTGAAATCAGGCACTGTAATATCCTCACACTTGTTCTTTTATAAATTTGTGTAAGATGATCTAGATCTTTTGTGTTTCCTTATACATATTAAAATTAGGTTTAAATTTCTGGGGGAAAAAACAACCTGCTCAGATAATTGGAATCATTGCATTGAATCAAAGGATTAATTTAAGTATTAGCATTTGGTAAGGTTGATTCATTTGGTCTTTGAACACAGAATTTCATGCCATTAATTAACATATTCTTTAATTTGTATTGGCATAGTTGTTTAGTTTTTAGAGTATTTGATCTGTCTATATTTTGCCACATTTATCCTTAAGTATTTCATATTTTTATGCCTTTATGAATGACCTCTAAAATTCAATTTCTGGTTTTGCATTACTCGTACAAAAATTACAGTTTTTAAAAAGAAAAATGTATTGAATTATACCATTCATTCATAACCAATAAATGTATAGTAAAATTTGTGAATTTACGAAAGAAACATGCGTATCATCATACAAGGCTCCCATACATCTCCCCACCACCACTATCTTCCATAGTTATGAAACATTTATTACAAACTATGAAAGAGGATCATCAAAATATTACTACTCACAATAGCCCACACATTGTATTTGGTGTAAAAAAATTACAATTTTAATATACTGATCTTTTGTCTGCAACTCTGCTAAATTTGTTTAATAAGAAACTCATCCAGATTGAATAGGAAGAACTCTAATCCTGCCTGTATATACAGATGTAATTATTGTCTGTAGAAAATCTTAGCAAATATAAGGAAAAGCTACAATATTTTATAAGATCAGAGAAATGCCAACCTAATAAAGTGAGTTCAGATACATTCTTTTCTGATCTTTTTTCTGGAAATATTTTGTAGAATTAGTATTGTTTCTTCTTTAATGTTTGGTGAAATTCACTAATGAAGTTATATGGACACTAGGTTTCCTCTTGGGAAGATTTGAAACAACAAATTCAAATTTTAAAGATATGCAGAAAGCTACTAAGATTACTATTATTTATTTTTAATGACCTTTGGTTATTCAAATCATTCATTGTCTTTATCTATTCTAACTAAGTTGTTAAATTTATTGCCATTAATGTGTGCATAATTTTCTTTTATTTTCCTTCTAACCTGTGTCAAATATTTAATGATATCGTTTTTATCAATAAAAGATTAATTTGGTAATCAATGATCATGGTACCAATATACAGGAAAATAAAAGCAAATTAAGTTCAAATAATATAAAGATAAAGATTATAATAAAAGCAAGAATTCAATGTTGCAACTAACAGTTCTAAATAGAGAATATCACTGAAGTGAAAAGTTTGTTCTTTGGAAGGATTAATAAAAATCAAAAGACTTTAGCATAATCAATAAAAAAAAAAGCATCTGGTGCCCAGATGTCCTCAGAAACATTCTCGTTTTAGGTTTTGTGTAAGTTGATGATTTGTGATATCTGGCTGAGACCTGTGTAAGAGTAATTTCCTGAATGAACCACTGACTCCATTTTAAATCTCTTATCCATAGTAACTCCATTTTCTGTGTCTTTTTTTAGGGCTTAGTATATAATTTCATTATGTTTTCTACCAATAATATTCTTGGTCACCTCCATGCTTTATCTGCATGCTTTTTCTTTTTGCAACAAAATGTTTTTGTTGCAAAGCATTCTCTCTTATGGGGTAGGTGTTTCCCTTGACCCCACCTCAAGATCTAAAAGGCTCGCATACAATACACACACAGACACTCTCATCATGCACAACTACAGACACACACTTGCACAAACCACATTTCTTTACTTAAAAAAATGAAATACTCCTTGGAAAAATGGTACACTAAACCAAGACAAAGAGAACTATTATTAAATCAGTCAGGCTGTATTTTCTTTGGAATGAACAGAATAAGTTTCCTAATATTCCAGAGACTTCCAAGGCTCCAAGGGGGGTGGGGATGGAGAATGGCATTCATTTGTCCTCAGGATGTGCAAAAAAAAATGTTCCTGGCACTAAAGAGAAACATTACAATCTCTATGCAATTTACTTGATTTTGCACTGTCTTTGGAAAGGGAGTACCTCAATCAGGGAAGATCTGTGTAAAAGCAATGCAGTCTTTCAGTTGAGGAAGGTAAAGTGCCTTAGTAGGGAGAAGTGTCTAGAGAAATATGAACCAAAGTACAGAGCTGAGAATGTGTTATGTGATTTATAAGATATGGGAGTAAGTGATAATAGAATGGTAATAACATCTTGATGCAGAAAATAAATAGCTAAAAGGTTAATAAAAGTTGAGTGATAATTTTCTGGATATCATTCCTTTCCTAAGAGGCATTTGGGGACATATACTAAAGTTTCCAGCCTTTCAGATGCCACTTATTCTTTAATTAATGCATGATTTTTAACATATAGGGAGGTGGACAAATGTGAGAAGGGTGTATGCCAAGAAATAAAATCCAGAAATAGTATTAGTATATTTCATACAATAAGATTTTATTAATATCATATTTTTCCTATGCACAGTGTTTGCAAAAAGAAAGACACACAGAAGAAAGAAAAACTAATCAAATTATATTCTAACTCAGTGAAATTAGCAAAACACATCTTATACCTTTATCTTTAGAGATACAGGGCGCATAAAGCAAAACTACAATCATAATGCTAGAACAACAGGTTGAGGAAGCTTTGCTTCACCCTGCAGAGGTGTATGTCCTAAGGTTGTAGAGTATGAGTATTTTAGAAGCCACCAGGACAAGAAAAATTAAAATCCTCAACATTCCTGAATTGTCAGTAACTAAGATAAAAACAACATGAATCTTTTTGAAGACCAGTTTAAAAGAGGCTTCATATCACACATGTACTGATTGATCTGACTGGGGCCACAGAAAGGTACTTTGAGGACCATGAGCAGTAGCACAGTAGAGTGGCAAAAGGTACTCTACTGTTTCACTTTAGTCAGTTCATGATCACCTAGTAGTGCCACCGGTGCTTGACAATGGCAACAAAAACCACAGACACCAAGATCAATATTCCCACGTCTGCCAGGAAGTGATCAGTGAAGATCTTGATCATACAGTTGTTTTTGGAAATGATTTTTGTCTCTGCAGCTAAGTCTCTGATTAGCTGGGGAAAAACAATGGAGGTGAATAAGAGGTCAATGAGGGAGAAGTGGCAGAGAAAGTAGTACATTGGTTGTTTGGTTAGATGGCTGCAGGTGATGCTGAGGGAGATGAGGAAGTTCCTCATGAAGACTGCCAAGAAAAAGTTCAGGAACAAGAAACAGAACAGTATCTCTGTCTGCTATTCACCAATAGCCCCTGAATACACATTCAATGACATGGTTCTGATTTTCCATAACGGTAAGGTGAGCGCAGAATCCATGCAAGAAACTTAATTTATATGAAGTAATACATAACATAATATTAAATATTTAATAGTATTTTAAGCATTAATATGATGAAAAACATGATGAAAAAATATATTTTAATGATTGTCTTAGGATAATTGCTAGCACCAATTATTAGCCTGAATTTGTACAATCACTATGAAAATATAGTGAAAACATTATTTTTTGATAGATTGAATAAATATTCTGCATTCTCATTTGTGTATACTACAGCATAATAAAAACTGATGGTCTTAATATTAAGTTACAGTTTCCATCATAAGTTCAAATTTTCTACTAGAGGTAACAGAATGTGCCATGCTATAAACTTACCTTAGTTGACACAGACATGCCTAGTTTATTTCTTGAAGGCAGTTTGTTAGAAATGTAGGAAAATCTTATTCCTGTTGATAGCAAACATAAATGGCCTTATTCCTGAAAATTTCATTAATTTTGATTCTACTCTTTTAAACCAAAATTCGGTTTATATATAATGCATCAAACTTTCTTATACTAATGAAATGATCTTATGCTGCAGGATAAGTATGGTCCTAAGACTGAAATTAGATGGAAAAAATGTAAATAACACGTAAGCACCCTAAAACTTAACTGAGTGGGATTCTCCCAAAACCAAAATATCATGAGTGATTAGCTGACCAAGAAGTCTGAGTGGCCTTCAGGTTAGATTTAGGCTGCATCAGGAAGAATTGTCCTTGAGATACTTACTCTGCTAATTCTTCTCCATTATTTAAATCGGAAGTAATTACCGAAAATCACAAACCAATAACAGAAAAAAAGCTAGGTGAATTCTCAAAAATATTTTCAAATTCTCAAAATGCCTTGGGAACTTTAACAAGTTTGCAAGGAAACCAGATTTCAAATATTCACTAAATTCAACAGGATTGGAAAAAGAAGTGTATCTTTATTCCATAGACAAACTAAGACTTTTGAATGCAGATTTACCATCTTCACACCACCTTAAATGAAAATAAACAAAAAGAATTTGAAAGACCCACAAAAGCTACCCTATGTATTTATTTCCTCCCAGTCATCTATTTTATGCCTGGATGAAATTTGGTCTAGAGGAGCAGAATATAAACTTCCATGGCAATGGAAAAATTAATAGGATTTTGAAAGTTCTTAGAAATTAGATTCCCAAAATCTCACCAAATATCAGTAATCCCTTGCCCATGGCTATGTCCTTTGTGCCTCTGGGCATTTACTTTATGCCTTTGATTTGGCCTGGCTCTGGAGGCCCCAAGATGTTTTGCTCAGACCCAGAGCAGTGCAGGAAATAGCTGGTTCTGTGCTACTGTAGTTTTCTGACAAAGGCAGTATCTTTGTTGATATTTATTATGAGGAAATACTCTCATAATAACAATCACATCAGTGCTTGCTTGATCAAATAACTGGACACAACAACCCAGCCAAGTTGATACATTTACTTAATCATCAAACTTTATTTAACCCTTCAATGTTCAACACTAACTAAAACCCTGGTTTTGCAAAATATGCTGATTTTTTTTTGCTGTTATCCATATCTTTGAAAATAATCTCTTATTATATACCATCATTCATTTATGACATTTGAATATAGTCTATGTTTTTTCTAAGATCCAGAATGATAGGAGAATTTAATATCATCTCAATACATATGAAGCAGAGTAGAATAAAGATTCATGGAAAAAAAGATAAATTCAATGGAGCAATTAAATACTCACTTTTCAATTACTGAAAAATAAATCAGGCAAAAGTAAGGAATAAAAGATAAAACAAAACTATTAAAAAGTATATATGGACATGTTCTGATATATATATACAACTTTACATCGAATGATTGATAAATAATATTCTTGCATTCAGAGATGGAATATGTTTTAAAATACTTATTAGAACATTGTAATACTGTTAATAAATTATAAGGAAGAGACATTTATACAGAACTATGCATTTAAAGTA
>JAQZBX010105307.1:0-10864 GCA_029593785.1 Cabassous unicinctus
CTGATCTTTGTTTTCCTTCTTTCTTCTTCCTTTGGGATTGGTTTGTAGTTATTTTTCTAATTCCTCCAAATGTGCTGTTAGGACTGTAATTTTAGCTCTTTCTTCTTTTTTGATATGTCCATTTATGGCTATGAATTTCCCTCTCAGTACAGTTTGCTGTAGCAATAGGTTTTGATAGGTTGTATTGTCATTTTCTTTCCTTTCAAGGTAATTACTGTTTTCTTTTGAAATTTCTTCCTTGGCCCACTGATTGTCTAAGAGTGTGTAGTTTAACTTCCCTATCTTTATGCTTAATCTGGTTCTCTGGCCCTTACTGATTTCCAACTGCATTCCATTGTGGTGAATAAAATTACTTCGTATAATTTCAATCTTTCTTAGTTCATTGAGAATTTTTCTGTGGCCGTGCATGTGGTATATTTGTAGAATGATCCATGTGCACTCGAGGAGAATGTACATCCCCTTGTATTTGGGTGTAGTGCTCTGTATATGTGTATAATTCCAGATCCTATAATGTATTATTCAAAGTCTTTTTTCTTTTTGATTCTCTGTTGAGATGTTCTGTCTAATGGTGAAAATGGTGTATTAAAGTCCTCCACTATGATTGTAGAGGCATCTCTTTCTCCACTTTTTTACCCAGGGGTTGCTTCATGTGTTTTGAGATTCACTGGTTATGTGCATAAATGTTTATGTTTGTTCCTTCGTCTTGAACGATTACCCCTTTTACTAATATATAGTGTCCATATTTGTCTCTTGTCATAGTTTTGCATTTGAAGTATATTTTGTCCTATACTAGTATAGCTAATCCCACTTTTTTTTGGTTATTGTTTGTTTGTAATATTTTTTTCCATCCATTCACTTTCTGCCTCCTTGAATCCTTGGGTCTAAGGTTTCTTCTAGACAGCATATAAGTGGATCTTATTTCCTTATCCATTCTGCCCGTCTGTGTCTCTTGACTGGTGATTTTAATCCATCAACATTCAGTGTTATTTCTCTTAAGGAATTTCTTCAATAAGCCACATTTTCTTTGGGTTTATGTATGTCATATGTTGTTTTTATTCCTCTTTTTTCTTTTTAGTTGTCTTTACACTCTCCTCCAACTCTCTCAACAATGTTTTCTCTTTTCAACCTGCATAACTCCCATTAGTATTTCTTGCATTGCAGGTTTCTTATTGGCATACTCTCTTAATTTCTGTTTATCTGTGAATATTTGACATCTCCATCTTTTTTGAATGCCAACTTTGGTGTACACAGAATTTTGACTTGAAATTTTTTTCTTTTCATACCTTAACTTTCTCATACCACTGCCTTCTTAACTCCCTTGATTCAGATGAGAAATCAACACTTAATCTTATTGAGCTTCCCTTTTATGAGATTTTTTTTTCTCACTGCCTTCAGGACTTTCTCTTCTTTTTATGAGCATATAACAGTTTGACAAGTATATGTCTTGGAGTAGGGCTCTTGGGATTTATATTGTATTTTTAAAAATAAAAATTAGAAAAAAACTGACTATATGTAACAATAATATTGTAATGTTTTTTCAACTGTAACAAAGATATCACAACAATATTAAGTATTATTAATAAGTGTATTTTTCTTTTCTGAGTCATAAAAATATTCTAAAATTCATTGTGGTGATGAATGCAAAACTCTGTGATTAAACTGACAGCCATGGACTCTACAATATGGAAGAGGTGTATGGTGTGTGAATAAAACTGTTTAAAAAATATGCCAGTGGTACTCAAATAATCTTTGCATTCAATGCAATACCTATCAAAGTCCCAGGAGCTTAAGGGAAGAAATAGAAAAACCAACCATCATTCATAAGGAATTGAAATTCATCAGGACTGCAGTATTCCATTAGGATGTTATATTTATTTACATCCTTTTCTCTTTGCTGGTTTAGACTGTGAACTGTTTGAGACGGAACACAGTACCTTATACTCCTTTCCATACTCAGAAAATATTTTAGTGTTTACCATACAGGATTGCTGAAAAAATATTTGTTGAAAGAGAGAAAACAAATGGTTGTATGAGTTGAACAGATATTGCTAACTATGGGTGAGAAAGGAGAAGCAGGGGGACAAGAGTAAATCCTCTTGAGAGAGGGTGGCTCCATTCATGAGACCCAACTCCAAAGGAGACAGAATGGAGACATAACATATTTTAGTGCATCTGGAGTCTTTCTCCAGAATCCTCAACAGGGAAATCATTATGGGAAACCTGGCCATACTAGAACCTCTACCTAAAGAGAGGTGACCTCCTCCTGGTATGTAGGTGTCTGGAGGGATAAGTGATGAACAAGGAGCTCCAAAGCTGTCTCAAGGGACAAAGCTGGCACAAGTTTGCATTGTGCTTTCCTTTCTTACCTCCAGAGAAGTAAGTATCTCAGGGAGCATTGAGACAAGAGAATAATTCATTAATGCAGCTCATGAGAATAGAATCCCTAATGTCTCAGAAACTCTAAATATTTCCCTTCACTATTTCAAGTCTACTTTACTAATCTCTGGTGAAGAGAAAACACAATTTTGTTTTCTAGAGATCTCATGAATGGTTCCATCTCCCTTTTGTTCCCGGGATCAGAACTTCCAACTTCATCCATCATTCAAGGAAGAATCTGCATTGGTCAACTTGGAACCTGCCTTGATAATTTCAAGGTGAGTTACAGAATCTTCACAGGTGCTGGGGTAATGTATTTTGGCTCAATGGATTCCTTTTTTTGGCAGTAGTTTTAAGGGCATCAACAGGTTATGACCATAGACAAAGCTGAAAATACAAAGTCCTGCCTTCTTAAAAAGCCTGAGTGGTAATAGATAGAAGATACACAAAAATATATTCTTTTTCCAGTCTTTCTCCTCAGGCCTGTCACTCTTGGGTCTTCCCTCTATCAACAGTATTTTTTCTTGTTTCACTCATTGACTCTACAATTGTTGAAAGTATCTGTTAAACCACATTCATTTATATTTTCTTTCAGTCATTCAACAAATATTTAGTCATCAACTACTTCATGATGAGCTCTAAATATAATTTTGGGAATAAAGAAATGAGTAAGACTTTGCTTCTCATATCAAGGAGATTACATCCAAATGGGGTTATAGACATAGAAATAAGTATATCCAATATCCTGAGATAGCTCTGAAATGTTGTTAAAGTGGATCGAAAAGAATGGACTCATTCTGTGGAGGTTAGTGAAGGCTTCACAAGGAAGCTTTAAATTGTACTGAGCCTTGAAGGAAGAATTGAAGTAATTTCAGGAGGAGAAAGAGGGAGAAGCACACCAAGAAGAGTCGACAGGGACACAAATGTGCTGAGGTTTTAAAAATATTTCTTCATATGTGATGAAAAATGAGGGGCAGGCATTTGAAAGGGGAACAGGAGCATGGCCAGGTTGGCAGCAGCCATATATAAAAGATCCCTGTGTTTTGTCCTCAAGAGGGGTATTTATGTTTGGAATTATTGGAGAGTCAATGCTGGCTTACAGGCGGGGATGCTCATGAAAAGTCTTGGCCTGAGGAAAGCTCGCTCTGGGTCAATGTGAGTATTGCTGTTGATGATGAAGGATGGAAATAGCACAATGGATGTGAGGAAGTTGTGTGGAGTGAATCTGTGTATGGTTGAATAATAATATGTAAAATATTGGCTATTAATTCTAAACACAATGTCAGACATTTTATAGTCATTATTTAGTTCTTTCAGCTACTCTATAAAATCAGTTTCATTTTCTGATTCAAGGGATGAAGAATGTGAGAATTACAGAAAGGTGATATTCTTGTACAAGGCATGTAATTGTGTCTGGATTGAATATTGGAGTCGATGTTCCTAGTATTTTGCATTTCACTAATAATTTTAATTCTTAATAAACTTAATGTATTAGTACAGGATTAGATTTACAGAAATATTGCAGGAATTTGAGAGATAGTTTCCATGTTCCGCTCATCCCCTTTTAACATCTGCTGTTCAAAATAGCACCTTACATTTATTTGTTATAAATTCTTAGTCCTTTTGTGACATTGACAGCTCCTCAGAATCTCCTTGTTTTGATACCCTGGATAGTTTTGAAGAGTGGATATCAGGTATATTGTAAAGTATCCCTCAGTTAGAATTTTCTCATGTTCTTCTCCTGTTTAGACTGGACTTGTGGGTTTTTGGAGGAAGACACCAGAGAAAAGGTGTCATTTCATCACATCATATCCAGGGTGCATCCTATCAACATGACTTTTCATGGTTGACATTAATCTTGATCAACAATGTTTTGAGGTCCCTCAGATTAAAGTTCCTCATTTCTCTGCCTTTCCTCAGATCACCTTTGGAAAGAGTCATGAGGAGGTTTTCAGGAGTGAGATTTATGCTCCATGGGCTTGAGACAGCAATAGCCACATAAGTTAATAAATTCTTCTGCATGAGAGATTTGCTTCTTCTTATTTACTTAATGAAAAAAAATTTTTTTTCAAGATGGATTCATGACATTTCTTTCATACTTTGGGTTGTGATGCAATACTACTTTTCTTGTTCAATTTGTTCTACTTTTGGCCATGGGAGCTCTTTCAGCTGCACTCTGTATCTCTTTACTATGACCGTATCATTGAGGGGGTTATTTTAGTACCTATTTACTCTTTGGTACTACAAGGTGTGCCAAGTACTCCTTGCATATTTCTTTCCTAGAGTCAGCAATTTTTCCAAGAAGACACTCATGGAGAATGGTGTTAAATTCTATGGTCTGGGCACTATTTGAGGTCCTTTCCAGTAAGCACTCTATCCCTCTCTGCAGAGAGGACAAAGAAATACATGTGTGTATACTAACCTTGTACATATGCATGTCTAAAAATATCTCTGCATACAAACCTCTGCATTTATATTCACCTACACATGAGTTCATACTCTTGTGTCTAACTCTAAACCATTATCACACAGAACATTCTAACCTCCTCCCCTTGCTTATCTGTAAGCACCCACTTCACAGTGAGAAATATATTCCCTCATCTCCCATCTGTCTATGAATTTCTTGATTCTACTGTACATGTATAGAGTTATTAGTTAATCCATACATGGTGGAATGCTACTTTACTAGAGTACTATACTTATTCACAGTTTCTTTTGACTGCATTTTATAGTCTCTCTTCATAGCCTATATTACTTTTTCAGCACCTTTGCCCTCAGCCCCTCTTGTCAGTTCAAATTATACATTTGTATATAGCTGGATAGATTTGAAATATTTTCATTCTATGTGGAATTCTCTAGACCTTGTAATGATTTTTTACTTGCATGCATAAGGTTCACTCTTTGTGTTGTCAAGTTCAGTGGGTTTTAACAAATGCGTGATGTCATGTGTCTACAATTACACAACATACAGAAAAGATGCATTGCTCTAAAAATCCCCCTGTGCTTCACCTAGTCAACCCTTCTTCTCTCTCCGCAGTCCTCTGGCAACCTCTAAACATCCTATTGTTGCATTGTTCAGCCTTACCATGAAGGTCATATAATTGATATCAACAAATGCAGCACTTTAAAACTGGTTTCTTGTAATTAGCAATAATCACTTAAGGTTAGACCATATATTTTTGGCTGGATGGAACATTTCTTTTCATTTTAGCAAGGTTCCATTGTATGGACACAGCACAGCGAGTTCACCTAGTAACCTATTGAACAACATCTTGTTGCTTTCTGATTTGGAGATGACAAAAACAGCTCCTATAAACATTCACCTGTGGAATTTTGTGCAGACTCAAGTTTCCATAACAGCCACATATATACCTAAAAGCACAATTGCTGGATTGTATGGTGTGACTAGGTTTAGTTTTACTAGAAACTGCTAAACTGTCTTCTGACTGAACCATTTTGTGTTCTCAATAACAATGAAAGAGAGACGTACTATTGCACATACTCGACATCACTTGGTATTGTCAGTGTTTAGGATTTCATGTATTCTAATAAGCATGTGATGATGTATCATTGTGGTTTTAATTTTGCAATTCCCTAATGACAAATGATGTTGAGCTTTTAAAATTTTTTTTATTTATTTATTTAATTTTTAAATTTTAAAGTAGGTTTAGATTACATAAATGTTACTTAACAATATAGGGATTTCCCATATGTCCCCCCTTCTCCCTCCCACTCATTCCCATATTAACATCATCTTTAATTAGGATGGTATATTTCTTACAATTGATAAGCACATATTGAAGGATTTCTTCTAACTGTGGACTATAGTGTGCATTATATTTAACAGTCTGTCTTGCACAATTTTAGGTTATGACAAAACAAATTATGGCCTGTATCTGTCATTGAAATGTCATGCAGGACAATTCTAATGTCCTGAACATGCCCCTGTCTGACACCTGCTCTTCCCTTTCCCTCCACGCAGAATCTCTGGTGGCCACTGTCTCCATATCAATGATAAAAGTTCTTCCATTGCTAGAATAAAAATAAGTCTGTTTTAGTCTAATGTTTGCTCCCAAATCTTGATAACTTTGGGTTTGTGGTGCCCAATCTATTTCTAATTTAGAGGGGTCTTATATACCATGGGGCAAATGGATGGAACTATCTTACTTGCAGTTGCCGACACTCTCTGTACCTTTTTTTGGGCATTGTCCATCACCATCTCCTTGTTCGTTGTTCTGGGTAAATCCAATGAACTGGAGAGTAGGTGTTGAAACTCTGCTTAGATTCAGGGTTCAACTGGCACTTGAATAGACCCAAGATTTGCCTCAGGGATATATATATTTAACAGGCATAGTGCTAATTATAGGCTCAAATAAAAGGGACAGAAGTGCTATATGTTGGGAATCTATAAATGGGTCTAACTCTTTTACACTGGGGAACATAAATTCCAAAGTAAGGCCCCCTGACAGGGTGCTGAATTCCTGAGATTCCCTGCACTGCTTATAGGGTCTAGATGTCTCAAGTGCCATCAGGAGTCCTGTTATTTGATGCACTGTTCTCTGTGGCAGTCAATGATATCCTGCCAAGTCCTGCATTATCTTAACATCTGGAATGACCCCCTAACTCACTTTGAAATCTCTTAGTCATAAAAACTCATTTGTATGTAATATTTCTCCCCTTTGGTCAAGTCTTTTCCAGATGCATTTCTAGTTGGCACTTGGTAATAATACCTAGGTGCCAGGGACTTTGAGCTCCTTTTTGTACACTTATTTGGGAAGTGTATATCTTCTTAGGATAGAATTCTGTTCAGGGCTTTTGCCCATTTTTAAATTCAGCATTTGGTTTCTCATTTTGTGGTTTTAAGAGTAATATATACATTTGTATACAAATCATTTATCAGATGTGTTTTGTAAATATTTTTTCCAAATATCTAAAATTTTTTAAATCCCTATCAGTGTCTTTAAGAGCAGAAATTTTACATTTGAATAAAAACTAACTTATAAATTTTACTCTCTCATGGATCATGCTTTGGTTGCTATATCTAAAAATTCATTACCATAACACGGGTCCCTAGTTTTTTTTAATGTTTAAGTCTAGTGCTTAAACAAAGCATTTTAGTTTTAAGTGATATGATTCATTTTGATTTAATTTTAGTGAAATTAATAAAATCTGTGCCTACGTTCCTTTTTTGTTTGGCATGATTGCATCCTATTGTTCCCACTCCACTTGTTGAGAAGACTATGCTTTCTACATCGAATTGCCCTTGTCCTCTGTGAAACATCAGTGGGCCCCATTTGTGTGGGTTTCTTTCTCTGTTTAATCCTTAGGATTCTGTTCAATTATTGTGTTTTATTGTAAATGTTGCAACCAGGTAATGTGGTTCCTACAGCTTTGCTCTTCTTAACTATTTTGTCACAGGGCACAAAAAATTGCTCATAATATTTGTTGACTAAAATAAAGTCTGAGAGAATTTGTAACGGAAAATATTGCCTTGACAAAGTGTTTTCTATTAAGGACAAGGATTTCTAGTCAACAAAAGTACCAAGGAGAAGCAGGAACATATGTTTTCCTTGACATTTTCAGATAAGGGCACTAGATCTATATAAAATCAAGAAAAATATTAACTTAATGTGATTACAATAGAAACCATACCATTTATTACATTTTTCTGATCCCTGCCTGTGGCTAAAATTGCATTGCTCTGATATCTTTTCCAGGAAATTCATCATCTACATGGAAAGAGAAAACCAAACACACATTTTAGAATTTTTCCTCCTGGGTCTCTCAGAAGAGGCAGAAGTGCAGCCCGTCCTCTTTGGGCTCTTCCTGTCCATGTACCTGGTCACCCTCATGGGGAACCTGCTCATCATCCTGGCCATCATCTCAGACTCCCACCTCCACACACCCATGTACTTCTTCCTCTCCAACCTGTCTTTTTCAGATATCTGTTTCACCTCCACCACTGTACCCAAGATGCTGCTGAACATCCAGACAGAAAGCAAAATCATAACTTTTGAAAACTGCCTCACTCAGATGTATTTTTACATGATTTTTGGAGCATTAGAGAACTTCCTCTTGAGTGTGATGGCCTATGACCGCTTTGTGGCCATCTGCCATCCCCTTCACTACATGGTCATCATGAACCCCCAGGTCTGTGGCCTCCTGCTCCTGGCATCCTGGTTATTGAGTGTTCTCCACTCCCTTTTTCAATGCTTAATGGTTTTGAAATTATCTTTTTGTACAGATTTGGAAATCCACCACTTTTTCTGTGAAATTATACAGGTACTCCAACTTGCTTGTTCTGACACCTTCCTCAATGAGCTTGTACTGTATTTTGCAGGTGGACTTCTGGGTGTTATTCCATTCACTGGAATCCTTTTCTCTTACTCAAAGATTGTATCTGCCATTTTGAAAATTTCAACAGCTGGGGGCAAGTGTAAAGCATTTTCTACTTGTGGGATTCACCTCTCAGTAGTGACCTTGTTTTATGGTACAAGTCTTGGAGTGTATCTTAGCTCTGCTGCTACCCAAAACTCAAGGGCTAGCGCAATAGCCTCAGTGATGTACATGGTGGTCACTTCCATGCTGAATCCCTTTATCTACAGTCTTAGAAACAAGGACTTAAAGCATTCCTTAAAAAACCTGAGAAACTTTCTCTGTATAAAGGGATTAATAGTCTCAAGTTTAGAAAAGTGCTCATGATTGACAGAAGTCAAATGCTGGGAGATCTAAATATAGATTCTTTATAAGTGTATAGAAAGTTAATTTGTAATTTGCCAAATAATAAATTTCCATTTATTTAATTTTTCTATATGAAGGACACCTGTTTCTTCTGTATTATTTTACATCATGTGATCTCTCTTATTGTCTTCCCTGAAATCACTATTGAAGGCAGAAACTGCTGCTTGGATTTCCAGCAGTAAAATATTTAATACAGGTAATTCTGCATATATACAACTATAGCAAGTTCTGGACTTATGATTGTATCCTGCAGTCACGGCCAGATGAAACCAAGGGTTTGATTAATATGATTTTGGTGAAAAATAATCACTCATAGCAAAGGCTGTATACCAGCTACCAGGTTTTTTTCATTGTCTCCAGAAAGAAGTCACGTCCTGAACTGGAAACGTTGCCTGACTGGTTTACAATAATCCACCTTCTATCTCCGATACACTACTTTTTCCTGCACATTGTTAATCATAAATTGAGTGAGGTTGTAATCAACAAACAATCCCTGATTCTTCAAATTTTGATGGTCTCAGTAATTTCTGTGATTCTTCCAGTGAGGTAAGGTTGTCTTTTTAAAAATTATTTTCAAAGTTAAGGGCATTTTCAGGAAATTTCTCTCAGCACTTCCTATAATAATAGCTCACATTTACAGATCATAAAACCAATGTGGTGCTTTCCCCATATCCTACTATATTATTTAAGCAATTAAAGCCAGATAGTAGGCCACAATTGCAGGTGTTTATGTAGACCTACTTTGTATTTTGTGAGGTAGGCTAAGGTGAATGCTTCACTCGTCACCTGATTCCTGGGCCATCTCTACAAATGGCAAACCAGAGTGGCATTTTGGAATTAGTGATTTCTCTGAGCTATTGAGTTATTTTGAAAATAATTGTTTATGTATTTGCATTCACTTTTCATTATTTGGGAAAGCTGTGAATTCATTTACATTTCGTATTTTATTAAAACACAGATTCAGAATCTGATATCATACACGTCAGAACTGCAATTTTCTTGGAAAGATATTTCACTCATTTAGTCTATAAAATTTCTCTGATTTGATTGCACCATAATCTGAGAATTCAAAATCCTCAGCTTGTCATTTCCTTTTGGAAGTCTCTCCTGTGCAAGTAAGAGCACTATCTCACTCTACATTCCTTGAATTATGATTCCCAGTCAAATGATTTATTACATAAATCAGTGTGTCAAACCCTTTCCTAGGTCATTTCTTTAGAGATTAATGCAAAAAATATATTCTGAATAATTTTCCCAAGGTATATATACACAATTGTGTACATTTATCCAGGGGAAATAGTGTCATTGGTATTCTCACTCCCAAAAATTTGATTTACCAATTCCCAGATTTATATTCTGCAAGACAGCCCTTGTGCAATTAGTTCTTGCAAAAATAAATTATATGCATGGCTTCTTTACAAGCAGAAATCTCTTTCCAAATAAAAGTTTTTAATAATTTTGACATTAGTCCATTGTTCATTTTGGGGAATGAATGATAAACTAAAGTAGACTTATTATTATTCTATTATACACTTATTGTTTTTATAGCAATGGAAGGACATTTATCATTGATATAAAGGCAGAGGCCACCAGAGGTTCTGAGGGGAAGGAAAGTGAAGAATTGGAGTAATGTGGGGGCATTTTAGGGACATTGGAATTGTCCTGCATGCCATTGCAATGACAGATACAGGCCATTATATATTTTGTTGTAACTATAAAATTGTGCAAGACACTGTAAACTAAAATC
>JAQZBX010105308.1:0-10861 GCA_029593785.1 Cabassous unicinctus
AACATAAAAGCCATGACCAAAAAACTCCTAGAAGATAATGTAGGGAAAATTCTATAAGCCCTAGTAGTAAGTGGCCATCTCTTAAACCTTACACCCAAAGCATAAGCAACAAAGGAAAACATAGGTAAATGGGATCTCCTCAAAATTAAACACTTCTCCACCAAAAAGGACTTTGTGAAAAAGGCAAAATGGCAGCCTACTGAATGGGAGAAAATATTTGGAAATCACACATCTGACAATTGTCTAATATCCATTATATATAAAGAGATCCTACAACTCAACAATAAAACCACAATTGACCCTATTAAAAAATGGGCAAAAAACCTGAATAGGTATTTTTCTAAACAAAAAATACAAATGGTGAAAAAACCCATGAAAACTGTTCAACCTCACTGGATATTAGGGAAATGCAAATCAAAGCTACAACAAGATTTCATTTCACACCTACTAGAATGGCCTTTATAAACAAAACAGAAAACAGAAGGTGTTGGATAGGATATGGAGAGATAGGAATGCTTATCCACTGTTGATGGGAATGTGGAATCCCCACTGTGCAAGTCTGTTTGGTGGTTCCTAAGGAAGTTAGAAATAGATCTACCATGTGACCCAGCAATAACACTACTAGGTATATAACCTAGAAGAACTTAGACCAGTGACATGGAGAGACATCTGCACACTGATGTTCATAGTGACATTATAGACAATTACCAAAAGATGGACTCAACCCAGGATTCCATCACATGGAATATTATTCAGCAGTCAGAAGTAATGAAGTCATGAAGCACATGACAACATGGATGAGCCTATAGGACATTATGTTGAGTGAAGCAAGCCAGGAACAACAGGGCAAATATTTTATGATTTTGCTATTATGTACTAAATATAATGAGCAAAATCATGGAGTTAAGAGCTAAAATATGTCATCAGAAAATAGAATATTGTTACAGAATGGAAAGCTAAAGTTTAATCTTTGAAGAAGTGTTAAAAATGCGTTTGTAAATGTTTGGAAATGAATGAAAATGGTGAAAGAATACCATAGGATTTATAATTAGTAGCACTAGCATATGGGTATTATAGAGGTTTGTTGTTTGTTGATTTTTTCTTTTTAAGCAATGAAAATGCTCTAATAATGATTAAAGTGATGAATGCACAACTCTGTTACTTTATCAAATGCCAATGATTGTACACTTTAGTAAATTGTATGACTTATGAACAAAAAATAATAATGTGGTGAGTTTTGGGGAAAATACACCAAATATAAGATATTTACTGTAGTTAGTAGTAATACACTGATGATGCTTTTTCATAATTTGTTACAAATGTTTCATAACAATGCAAGGTATTGGTGGTGGGGTGAGATATGAGAGCTCTGTATGTTGTTATGCATGTCTGTTTTCTAAGTTCACAACTTTTACTATGTACTTATTGTTTATGATTGTTCATGTATGAATAATATACTTCAATAAATTTTTTAATGGAAAAAAACACCTGGAGAGAAATGCATAATTTAACATGAGATTTTGAAGAGAAAAGCTCTGGGTTTAAAGAGAAAGCTTGGAGACTTTGTAAAGTCATATGCAAAGATTTTATTTTAAACTGTGATTAAATCATAATGTATTTGCTGTTCTCAAAAACCTAGTGAGGGGAGAAATGCAAAAAATCAGAAACTTATACTACAGGACTGGGAGTGGGGTTCAGCACTAGAGGTGAACTCAGAGAGCAACAGGGTTTACAAAGGGGACATAGGGGCTCAACAATCCATAGTTATACTTGATAGAACAGTGTCACTGAAGTTTAGGGTTTTCTCTTTCTGTTCCAAGCAACTGGCCAAAATACATTGATCTATACAAAAGAAAAATTATAATAATTTTATATTAATTCAATAATAATTTTATAAGCCATATAATATATGGCTATGATCATTAAGTAGAATAAACTGTAAAAACAAGCTTTAAAAACAGTAAAATCCTTAGAAGAGTGATCTGTTTTAATTGGGTCTGTTCCATTTCAGGTTCTAGCACACAGCCCAGTTTAGAAATAATGTAATGGCTGTTTTACAAATTGATCAAGTCCCATAGCTCTTCTGTGGTGAAATGGGCACTCAAACTCAGATTGTTCTGACTCTGAAATTGAAGCTTCAATTTAATCTCTTCTACTGAATTCCATTAATAGGGTCATGAACACAAACAAATTACTCATTAAGTCATCATTCATTAAATGACATACTCTTATTAATTCTCTCCTAAATGTTTCTTGATAATCATGTCCCACTCAATCCCTGAGTTTCTCAAGAATTTTTTTCAGTGCTGCCTTTACTTCCTTGCTCCTCAGGGTATAGATGAGTTGGTTAAGCAAGGGGGTCACCATGGTGTAGAAGAGGGAAACAAACTTCCCCTGGTCCTTGGATATACTCTTGGCTGGCTGCAGATACATGAAGATGATAGTTCCATAGAAAATGATGACCACCATCAGGTGGGAAGAGCAGGTCCCAAATGCTTTATGTCTTCCAAAGGCTGACTTTATCTTCAAAATTGCCTGAGCAATGTACCCATAGGAGGTTAGGATAAGTGACAAAGGCACCACCAGGAATAATACACTAGCCACAAAGAGCTCAGCCTGGTTGAATGTGGTGTCTACACATGCCAAATTGATGAGCATAGGGACCTCACAGAAGAAATGATCCACCTGATGATGACCACAAAAGGGTAGCTAAAGGGTGAGTGTGGACTGAATCAATGTGGTGGCCACCCGACTGAGCCATTCCATAGAGGCCAAGACATGGCAGAGCTGAAGATGCATGACAAAAGCATAATGTAGAGGATGGGAAACAGCAACATAGTGATCATAGGACATCACAGCCAGGAGGATACACTAAGTGGAGCCCAGAGCAAGAGAGACATACAGTTGAATCACACAGCCTCCATATGTGAAGAATTTATCTGAACCCCACAGGTTGACTAGAAGCTGGGGAATGATACTGCTGGTGAAGCAGAGGTCCAAGAAGGAGAGATGGGAGAGGAAAAAGGAAATAGGAGTGTGGAGTTTAGAGTCCAAGACAGACACTAAGATAATAGTAGTGTTGCCTAGAAGGGTCATGAGGTAAAGGAACAATATTACTCCAAAGAGAGCCAGCTCCAACTGAGGCTAATCTGAAAAACCTATCAGAATGAATCGAGAGGTGGCACTCTCATTGGTCCACTGCATTACTCTCGCTTTGATCATTCACTCCTGAAGGATGAAGTCATACAAGGTATTAAGCTCAGGGATTTTATGTCAAAAGTATGACAATTAAAGACTTAGTGCTGGGAAATCAAACTTTGGAAATAGGTGAAGAGAAAACACCAAAGTAGAAAATAAAAGTGTATGATATCTTTGATTACCCCATGAATACAGTCTATTGACCATAGGTTTTCCATCTACCTTGAGTACAAAACAAAAGGTCATAGTTATTTTAAAGTAGGAATGAACAAAGACTGAGGTTTTACCCACATTTTTTAATAAATATTAACTTTTTCATTGTTAAGGTTTTGGTAGAAATTGTGGGAACTACAAATACCAGGGAAATATAGTGCATTAGGAAAAACTACAAAAGGGATAGTTAGATTAGGTGGACACAATGATGAAATACATCAAAATGTTCATGATCATGTTTGTATATGCAATGCATTATGAGAATGCAGTAGGTTGAGGAACCTATGGAATGATAGGTTCAAAATTAGTTCTAGGGTGACATTAAGACTTGCTTTAAAAGATATGTGGAGTTAAAGTCCAGGCCTAAAGAATTGCATGAGTCTAGAAATGGAGGTAACATTATAGGGTGGCATAGGAAGAAAAAAAAAAAAGCAAATAACTTACTTATTTGAAATAGTTAGAATAAGCAAACTCTTAGAGTCAGAATCTACAATATAGGCTACCAGGGGAGGAGGTGGAAATAGGGAATGGGAAGTTAAAGCTTAAAGTGTACAGAGTTCCTATTTGGAATGATGGAAAGGTTTTGGTAATGGATGGTGTTGAAGGTAGCACAATTTGTGAATGCAATTAACACCACTGAAATACATATCTGAATGTGATTAAAGGGGGAAATATTAGATTGTATATATAGTAACAGAACAAATTTTTAAAAATCCATGGAACTACACTACACAGTGAATGCTATGTTAAACAATGGACTCTAGTTATTAGTACAATTATAAAAATATGCTATCATTAATGTAACAAATGTTCAACACCAATGCAGGGTGTTGGTGGCAGAGTGGTATATAGGAACCCTGTATTTTGTGCATGATTGTTTTGTAAACTCACAACTTCTCTAATTGAAAATATATATAAAAGCAAGTAACTAAATTTGGGCAGAAATTATTGCATATATTGACTAAATCAAATAACAGGATATGGTAATTAAAGGTAAGTTTGAGGCAATTTTCAAAGACCTTAAATGTCAGTAAACCTTTTTTGAATATTATTCATTAATTAAAAGAAAAGTAAAGTCTTTGTAAGAGGTATGTGGTTTTGTTAGAATTTTCTTTTTAAAGATATATGTCTACACAATTTAGTAAAATATAAAACAGAAACCATTCTATTCCAGAAACTATGTTTAAAAATAAATGGATATATTTTCATATATATGAATGAATATATGAAAAGCTTATCATTAATTTTTTGAGATTATATTTTATATTCCTTAATTTTCAAATGCAGCTCCATTCATTTATAAACAATTTTTGGAGCACATTAAAGTACTGTATACCTCTTAGAGAAATACCAGTACTTAATTATTTGTCTTTGGACAGGAAATCTGTTAATCTATCCATCCTTAATTATTGAATGAATATTGTATTCAAAGTCCTCTACTACATTTCAGAAATATAAAATTAAAAACACATTATAATAGAGAACTCTGTTGGCTACTAGGAAGAAACAAGCAAGTCTCAAAATAAATAGAATTTGTTATAGGTTCAACCACTTATTCTCTCCACACCTAATTATGGCCCTGAGGACATACCTCCACAAGATTTCTAGTGTGAAGCTTGATGGATATGAAGTGGTTTCAGGCCAACTCTGTGAACCCTCTCTTCATAGTAACCATGTGCAGATAAGTTACTAGACATATGAAGAAACGGGAAGGAAGTGAGAAAAAACAATAAATATAAACCAAACAATAGAAATGTAACAAACATTTAATCATTATCATTGGATAGCAATGTAGGGAACAGAGTCATGACGCATTTGGTGGAGATTTAAAGAGAAATTGGTATCGGTTTTGAATCTGGGTATAACTCCTTATTTCAGAGAAAAAAATCATAAAACCTATCAGATCATTTAGGAATGGATATTAAAAACATTGAGGTTGCCAGTTTCAGAAGCTGTGTAACCAAAGTTTCTTTGCATCCTCTAACTCACGTACCCTGGTACACGTTCCTTCTTGCAGGCAGCCAGTTAGAGTTCTTCCAGGGAAACTACAAACTCAGCATCATCAAATATGCTTAGAAAAGCAACCACTGAGCCACGTTGGGGTGAAATGAAACCCTAGTCTGTATCTTCAGGGGAGTGTTCACCTACATAATCCTCTGAAAGAACCCCCAGATCAATGGGAAAGTATACCAAGTGTAAGCTATAGACCATAGTTAGTAATATTTTGATGATGATCTTTTATAATCTGTAACAAATGTTCTACAAAAATGCAAGGTGTTGATGGAGAGGAGATATGTGGGAATTCTGCATATTATGCATGGATTTTTGTAAACCCACAACTTCTCTAATAAAAAATATATTTTTTAAAAAGTTCTGTTCTTGCCCAGGCACTTAGAAAATAAATCCACTGGTACCTGTCACATTGTCAAGATTGGGAGTTGCTTCTCTCTGCACAACAGAATGTGCTGTCTGGTCTGGACGTTGGGCTCAGAAAGCTTCTCTCTACTTGGACCTGTTTTGGAAAAGAGAAATGTGCCCTGCCTTTTTATGCTGCATTTATCTTGAGAGACTGCCAGGATTGGAACTCTGGCTACATGCAGCAGTTCAAGAGTGGGGCGACAGATCTGGATACTGGGCTTAGTGTGGTCACTAACTCACTCACCTTGGAAAATGATTTCCTTTCCTTGGAAATAAGTTTCTCCATATAACAAGTGATGGCATTAATATCAGTTTCTTGATGCATCTAAGATATCTTGACATGAGGAATTGAAACCATATTTGCTGTAAAATATGATAACTCAGCAGGACTCCATGAACTGTGAGTCAAGAAGATGGCTGTGAGTTTCTGGTGGCCATGATGATAGTAAGACACATTTACATAGGGCTCACCAGGTGCTAAGCACTGTTTGGAGATTTTGACCTCTAAGAAACTATTCAGGGCAGTAACATGCCCAAGGAGACTATAGGAGAGAGAAAGATTTTGAGCAGAGGAGCTCACCTTCTGAAATTATCTCTGTTTCTTCCTAAATTATATGTTTAATGAAAAATTGCTATATTTTGAGTTTTACTTTTAGGCTTCCCAGCCTATGCTGATATGTTGGAGAATTCTCAAATATTTAGCAACTAAACACTTGATTTTCCAATATCTTTAGGAGACCCTAACACTACAAAACTATAGATAGAAAACAGTGTCACCTTGGTACTTTAACAATTCCTATTTCACATAAGTGTGAAGAATGTCCTGATTTTGGATAAGGAAAGGAAGGAATGTTAAATACAAATATATTATGTAGACAGAACCAGTGGCAGGTGGTCTTCTGATAAATATTAAGGGAAACCAATGGTACTAGGAAAGGAACAAGGAGGAAAAGGAATGTAATTGTGGGAGAACCAGCAGATATGATAAACTTTGCCACTTCTAGAATAGCGATATTAGCTTGCTCAAACCAGTTGAGTAAAACCTAGCATGAATAAGGACAACATATAAGGTTTAATCTCAGGTATTATTTTCTGTTTCACAAATGCTCACTCAAGACAATGTGGGGAGAGGGGTGGTAGTCTAAAAATGTTTCTATCCTTCAACATGAGGAACCCTAAAATCTATAGGTCTAAGCATATCTACTCCAATTAATGTGTCATAGGGATAAGGATATATTTTGTGAAGTACTTAAATGCTATTTATAGGAGAAAATGGTAGAGGAAGTTGTAAAATCATCCATAAAAATCTGTTATGGACTTTACGTGCACTTGATTACCTGAGCTTCCCATTGGAAGCCCATAACTGAACCTTGCTCTGGTAGGGGAAAACAACATCATTCCTACAAAAGTCATATAAAGTGATCTCAGTAATCAGGTGCCTTTTTTTATCGTGTTGAGCAGTTCTCACGTTGTCCTGAAGTAGAATAAGAACATAGAGAAGAAAACTGGACAAAAACATAAATCCTTTACAGAGTGACAATTTAGGCAGTGACATGGGAAAGGGTGACCTTGCTACCATCATGTCTGAGTATTATGTGCATCAAAATTAAGGAGGTACAATTAAATATGGGAGAAGACCCCATATTTAAATTTCCACAAAGGTAATGGTATGATGTGAAGTCACTCAGCATCCTTCTCTCACGAAACCACAGACCCTTTTACTCTGTAAACATATGACCTAGTTACCTTTACTCTGCTCCATGGTGACTTTGATTCAAAATGCTTGGTGACCAACTCACTGCAGGTCCTTGAAATCATGCCTTCAACTCTACATGTTTGTGCATTCTCTCTTGAAAAATGGAAATTAAAAATAAAATGCTTTCTAGACATGTACTATGGAAAAATTAAAATCATTTTTAAAAGTCAGCAGTGCATTATTAATAAAGCAAAAGCATGGCTCAGAAATGAATCTGTAACAAACACTTTAGAAAGATGTCTCTGAAGTAAGATAATTAGGATTATAACTAGACAGCAATTGAATAAACTGCCTTATTATATCCAACTCTAAAATCATGGGAATTTCCCTGAGCCAGGATGTTAGTTCAACCAGAAGATTCATTGTAAATATATTATCCTTCCAGATTTTGGAATACTCTCTAAATTTCTAGAAAATGTTGGCAATAAAAAATGCTGCATTTTTAACAAAGTATATTTCGAAAAGCACAACTTAGTAGTAGGTAAAAATGTTCTTCATTCCCTGATGTCTAGAGAATAAATATGTTTTATTATGAAGTTGTCAGTTTCCCTGAAGCGTGAATGCTTGCATGCTCTATAGACAGCTAATGGGTTGTTCCCTTGGGATAACCTGCTCCACTAGGAAATTCTTATTTAATACAATATGGCCAAAGAAGAACACCCGAGGAGACCAATGTATTATAATCCCTAAAGTCATAAATTTATCACTTGATACATTATTTTTTAGACTATAAAGTTTCAATAGTAATTCCAAAATTGCTCCCAGGCTTTATTGAACACATGTGCACACTCCTTTATCTATCCTTCCATCCATGTATCCACCCTTTCACAATCTTTCCATCTGTGATCTTCCTTTAAATCACAGTAATGGTTTCTCCTTATTTTTAAACTAATTCCAAAGTTCTTAACACAGATTACAAGGTTCAGATGCAATAATTTCCCCTTGCTTATTTCTTCAGTTCTAGTTGCTCCAATCTTGCTTAGTGTTTTATTTATGTTCCTCCCATTTCACTTTCTTCCCCACAATGAGACATTTTAGCCTACTCTCTTCTCACACTGGAATATTCTTCTCACAGTGTGTCCTGTCTCCCTATTTCATTTCTCAGAAGCCTTGCCCAAACTGCCAGGAGGAAACAAAACCATCTTCAATGATGCTGTTTATTTTACTTCTTATTATGGAAAAACAATTGAAAAATCACATATCAATTTTTAATGCCTGCCTTCCACTTTAGATTCTGAATTTTGTAATGGCAGGAAATGAGAATATTTGGATGATCTTATTTCTAGTACTGAGCAGAGTGTCTGACATGCAACAATTTCTCAATACATAGTTAATTGAAAGAATTACTTGAATCCCTCCATCCATATTGCTATTAAATCAATTAAAATTTGCTTCACATTTGAAATACTTTATTATGAGCTTTTATAAAACTTAATAATATGACATAACTATTTGTGTAAATACAGTACTTCCTTAGTACGGTCCATAAAGACTGTGTCATTTTTCCTAATTATTTTATGCCTCAATAACCAAATTCACATACTGGATTAAATCAAATAATAATTGATTAAAATGTATTTAGCCATTATTAAACAAAATATCATTTCACAGTCATTTCTTGAGTGCTTATCTTCTTCTGGTCACTAAATGGAGATGTGATGGTGAACTTGTCTTCAGGTCGATCACATACTAACAAAAGAGTGAAAAAAGATTTGTAACCAACACAGTGCCACGTATTATGTTACTATGTAAGGGGAAAAAGCAGGCATTATTTAAGAGGAAAAGAGTTATCCAAAGAAGAGAATATGTTTGGAGAGTTTTGAGAGAGAAGTAAAAATTAGCCAGTAATATGAGGAAAAGTAGAAAAGAAACATTTAAAGGAAAAGAATTATAATGGACAAAAATACCAGGAAGGGAAAACCATATTATATGTCTTTAAGTAGCTTTGTAAGGCTGGAGCTTAGAGTGGGCCTGTGATTGATAGTGTTCAGAAAGTCAGAAGTATAGTCAGAGTATGAGAGTCATAGAATTTTATTAGACAACATCTTATATTAAATAAGCTCATCAACAAATTGAAGTAAAGTGGAAATATTGTAGCTTTTGCTTATTTTAATAGAAAATTTATACTTCACTTCTGAGGAAATTAAGAGAGATGCTATTGCACTTAGGAGGCTTCAAAGTTATTGGTGATATTCTGTATCTTAAGTTGGGTGGTAGTGACATGGATATTTAATTATCATTATATCCATATATATATATGGCAAATAGAACTGCAGATAATTAAGGCATACTGAGTGCATGGAATTCTCATCCACTCCCAATGTGACCATAATGGAATATAAAGTTATTAACCAAAAATTATTAAAAGAATGGGAGAAGGATTTTTTTTGGAAATGAATTATAGATGCAAGGTGATAACAAAATAAAAATAAAAGTAAGCCTCAATGAGTTTGATAAGCTAGTCTAAACTTTAAATGGAAATTCAATGGGATGGAAAATGTCAAACCCTTTTGGAAAAGAATAAAGAACTAGAGGAAACTATTGTATCATACTATGGAGACATCCTATAATTACAACTCAAGGTGTGTGATATCAAGGCACAAATAGGAAAAAAGGCCAATGGAAAGAAGAAAAAGCACTAAAACAAGATTAATTACCAAATTAGCCTTGCAGATCAGAGGAGGAAGGGCAAATTTTTTAAATACTTACTCCTGGGACAATTAGTTTGCATATAAAATTTAATTCCATATGTGTCTCAATACTACAAAATAAAATGCAAGGTCATTACATGCAAAAAGTTCAAGGAAAGAATATAAAGATATTACAAAGTAATGTTGGTATTTATCATCATATATTGTTTCTTCTTAAAAAGACACAGAAGTTAATAGCAACCATGACTAAGATTGAGAAATTTATGACAGAAAAATTAAGAAGATCCACTTAATGAAAGACAATATAAAGAAAGGTAAAGAGACACTAACTGGTTAGAGAAGACTTTAACAACACATACAAATGACAATGGACTTGTGTCCAGCATATATTAACACCTTCCATAAATCAGTACAGACATACAATCCTATAGGAAAATTGGGCAAGATAATTGAACAAATACTTCATAACAGAAGTCAGTTCATAAAAGAAAGGTGCTCAGAGGGAAATCTAAATTAAAATTTATTTAAAATTATACAATTGCATATACATACATTCAATATTTACCAAAATTTTAAAAGCAGACAACTTGATGTGCAAAAATGATTTGAAGCAGTACATACTATC
>JAQZBX010105309.1:0-10875 GCA_029593785.1 Cabassous unicinctus
CTGGGAATTGTCTGGCTTACAGCTCCCTGGCAATTAGTCTGTCCCTGGCAATTAATTGCTCTGTTCCTGATAGTTGTTCTTTGCCTGGCCTCATGGGGTTTCTTCTTGTACAAGTGCAGACTGGCAATCAGTCAAAGTCTGAAGGGGGCTCTCTAAACATATTTCTGGAGCTCCCTCCTTTTCATCACCCTGTCCCATAAATATTGGCCTCCCAAGTCTCCTTGAACTTCAATCTCTGTCTCTTCAGCTCAGCAAGACTGCCCCGTTCTGTTTCGTGTCTATTTCTCTATCCTGTGATCCAGAATGGGCTTCTGGGCAGAGAGCCAGGGTGATTAGAGGACTTTGTTTTTCTTCTTTCAGGGACCACTGTCCCTGTTGCTTAGCCACGTTTTAGCTGTGTGACCTGCATGAGTGAATTATTTGTCCAAATCTCACTTTTCTCATTAGTAAAATGAGGTGATATTCTTGACAACCCAATAGCGTGGAGAGGATTAAATGAGATAATGTGTCAAATACGCTGCTTATTTGCCCTTACTTGCTCATAGTAAACTCTCAGTAAATGATAGCTGCTATCAACAATATAAAGTAGGCATTTATTATTATTATTATTATTATTTTTTTAAGATTTATTTATTTATTTATTTATCCCCTCTTTGCTGCTTGTGTTTGCTGTGTCGATTCGCTGTGTGTTTTCTCTGTGTCTGCTTATCTCCCCCTTGCTGTGAGGTCTTGCTGCATCAGCCCACCGCGCTGCGCGGGCCGGCCTGCCCTCACAAGGAGGCCCCGGGAAGCGAACCCTGGGCCTCCCATATGGTAAACGGGAGCTCTATCGATTGAGACACACCCGCTTCCCTAAAGTAGGCATTTATACAAGCAGACTTTGCAGAACCAATTAAGTATTTTTGGATTGAAATGTTGTATCTTATTGCATGACCTCTTTTTTTTCTTTATTTTATTTTTAAAGAACCTTTAGATTACATAAATGATACATCAAAAAATATAGGAGGATTCCCATATACCCCCTCCCACATTTTTCCCCATTAAAAACATCTTTCATTAGTGTGGTATTTGTTACAATTGATGAACACATATTGAAGCATTGCTACTAACCACGGTCGATAGTTTACATTATAGTTTACACCTTGCACCGCACATTTTTATAGGTTTTGACAAAATTTATAATGGCCTGTATGCGTCATTGCAGTGTCATTCAGAACAATTCCAATGTCCCCAAAATGCCTATTCTTCCCTCTCCCTCCCCTCAGAACTTCTGGTGACCATTGCCTTTTTATCAATATTACAAGATCTTCCTTTGCTAGAATAATAATAAGTCTACTTTAGTCATTCCCCCTTAAGTTTGTTCATTCCTCAATCTTGAAGATTTTAGGATGGTGCTGCCCACTCTGCATCCAATTGAATGTTGGCTTAGATCCCATGGGGCAGATGGATGGAACTCTCTGTTTTTTGGGATAAGTGTTGTCCATCATCATTTTGCTAGCTGTCCTGGACGAGTCCGATAAACTGGAGAGTAGGTGTTGCAACACTGCTTAGATTCAGGGCTCAACTGGCATATGAATAGACCAAAGATTTAAATTTCTGGTACACATATTTAATAAGTATAGTGCTAATTATAGGTTCAAATAAAAGGGGCAGAAAAGCCATGTATAGGGAAATTATAAGTGAGTCTAACTCTGTTACACTGGAGAATGCATATTCCAAGGTAAGGCCCACTGACAGGGTGCCAAATTCCTGAGATTGTCTGCCCTGCCTAGAGTGTCTAGATGCCTCTAGAGCCCTCAGGATCCCCCCTGCTTTAGGCACTGTTTACTGTGACAGTCATGAGATCCTCCTGAGATGTGCATAAGCATAACCTCTGGAATGACCTCCCAACTCACTTTGAAATCTCTTAGCCATAAAAACTCATCTGTATTTAATATCTCCCCCTCTTGGTCAAGCTCTTTTTCCAGGTACATTGCTAGCTGACACTTGGTAATAATCCCTCGGTGCTAGGGAGGCGCATCCGCAGGAGTCATGTCCCGTGCAGGGATGGAGAGGGGGATGGCTTAGAGAGAGGCCACATTTGAGCAACAAGGAGGCTTTCAGGAGGAAACTCTTAGGCAATATAATAGTAAACCGAGTTTCAATTTCACAAGAACAAGGTTCATAAGTACAACCATCAATGTCAAAGCCCTGGCATATTGGTCTGTCCTCCTTCACTAGGCACTTATTGCAGGGCTTTTATTTCTCTTCTTCTTTCTTTTCTTTCTTCTCTCTTCCTTCCTTCCTTCCTTCCTCCCTCCCTCCCTCCCTCCCTCCATCCCTTCCTTTCTTTCATTTTTTTTTGTCATCTACACTCATCCACTAATAATTGACCAAGGTCCTCTATTTCTAGCCTAAACAACAGAAAGGAAGAAGATAGGTAGATATGTAATGAGTTTGAGAGTTTGTGTATGACTACAAAAGACAAACCAATGTCCTTGAGCAATAGTTGGAGAACTAGATAAGCCTGGTTGAACAGCAACAAGAGAATTTTATGCATGAAACAGGAAAGCTGTAGGGGATGAGTATAAGTGAACAAAGCTGGAGCAAGTCATGGGATTGAGAAGGATGTTTTCACCTTCAAATGGGAAACCCTTATTCAAACTGACTAAAACAATAGTTAATGGATTATGCCATATAACAAGTTCAGAAGGAGGGTGTTTTCCAGGGCATTCTATCAGTGCCCTGGCTCTGCCTCTGCTTCTGTTACTCTTTGGACTCTCATCTTCAGACATTCTGACTTGACAATTTTTAGAAAAAGAGGAAACTTCTCATTCAATTCCATTTTAGGAGTGGATACATCTTTACCAGACCTCCCCGCTTCCACCTCACAGAGCAGATATTTCCTCATTTCTTATTGGCTAGATAAGGCCATGTGCCTGTTCCTAAACCAAGGGGAAGATGGCTTTGGTTGATCATGAGGTAGACTGGATGTTAGAGAGTCAAAGACTCTGACCACTGCAAAAAAGGAACAGCCTTCTTGGGATTTAAAGTAGGCAGGGGTTGTTCATGTCATTTTGCTTCATATGAAATAATTATCAGTGTTACCTTGGTGATTGGTGAAGTGGCAGGAAGTAACAATTTCTTAGAGTAACTAATCTACAAAGCAGTGTGGTGCCTGGCCTTGGAGGTCACCATTCCACTGTGGAACCTCTTCTTGGACAACTCTGGGTTGTCTGCCCTGTGGTATCCCTAACTCCAGCTGGGAGACTGTGGCCCTTGAATAAACTGTTTATTCCTTGAATTAGACTCTCTCAACTTGAAAGCTTACCTTTACCGTCAGTTTATTTTAAATTGGTCATAGCAAAACTTCCTAAAAATGAGTTGGTTAGTGAGGAAGAGAAAATGATATTTTGGTCACAAAGTTGCTAGGTCCACCAGCTGTTGCTTAGCTGACATAATCTGAAAGCATTTTCCTCTGAGTAATTATGGGAAACTTGTAAAAGTAGCAGGATTAACTGAATTCTGAAGTAAGATCTGGCTTTGCCATACCCAAGGAAGATTCTCCCACTGATTTAAAAAATCAGGTTGTTTTAGGAGCTGGAAAAGATCATTTTTACTTTAAATGTAACTTCAAAACTCTTTAAAAAAAAAAAGAAAAAGTCAAGTACTCCTAGCTAAAAGCATTAATGTACTTTGCCTTTAATGCAGAGGTTTGGTTTTTTTTTTTCATGCTCAAACTTTAACCAGTTTAGTAATCTCTTTAATCTTGTTTACATGAATTTATTGAGCCTAAGAGGCCAATAGAAGAAAAATTAAAGTGAAAACAATAAGAAGAATCTCTAAGTATTCCCTAGGAGGACTTTATTTTTTCCCTTTTTGAGCATATTTTGAAAGAACTGGGAAATTATAAATGGACCATCTTGTATATTTTGATGCTTTCAGAACCTTCCAAAATTTCTGGCACACACTAGCAAAAAGGTCAAGCTCTTCAGGGCAGTAATTATTATTTTTTAGGTTGTAGACCTGATTTATTGCACAATCATACTTTCCACTGTAACAGGAGTCATGCACTCTACAACATAGGGCACAGATGAGAGGGGGGCAAGTTTCCATTTGAACAATTCCTCAATCTTCTTCTTCCTCCTGCCAGGCCTCAGTTCTGGGTAGAATCAGAACAGTGAGCAAGAGCATATATTTTCATCCATGTCCGAGAAAAATGTAGTTCTCAGTGTCCGTGTTCCAGACCTGCAGCTCCAGTTCCATCAGCTGCCAAATCAACCCACTAAAGAAAAAGGACTCTGGTGGGTGGGGAGGTGGCAGGCAGCAAACTTGGTGGCAGTCAGGACTTTGCCACCAAACACAGTAATTTTCCCACCACTCATTATTCACTAAAGATAAATTGGGTTTTTCAATATAATTCACACTCTCAACGCCCTCAAGTCCACAGGAAGGGCTACTGAGGTCAGTAGAAGAGTTTGAAAAAGTAGAAGAGTTTAAAAGAGTTTGGCTAGTGGGTGGGGTGTTAATGGGAGGTCCCACCTGAGCTCTGAGGAGCTGGCCATGCCGAGAATTAAGAAACCTGGGTGAGACTTATCATATTCTGTTGCCTTTCCAAAAATGATGCCCACTAAATGGAAAGTAAGGAATGTCTATCAAATAAAGTCAATCTATAATCGAGGTTGGCTTTCCTCCCCTCTAGTGAGTAGTATGGTGGAGTGGAAAGACTGTGAGCTCTGTTGTAATTAATTCTATGTCCTCTGCAGCAAGTATCAAACATCTCTCAGCTTCACTTCCCTCCTCTCCCTGAGGAATGAGGGCTGTAGCTGGAGGGTCCCCAGGTTCCTTCTGGTTCACGGTCTTTGCCAGGTCAGGTGGCCCTCCTCCACCCCTCACCACTTTCCAGCACAGAATCAACCCCATTTGGGGGAAGAGACCTGGTGCTGGCTCAGGGTGGAGCCAGTGCCTGGAGTGCCACTCAGACCATACTTTGCTTATCTCCCTTCAGCACACAGCTCCACACCACTTAGATGCTGCTGTGAAGCTCTGACATCTGCCACCCATCGTGCTCCAAATGACGCTAAATCGAGGCTTCCAGAGGGGCAGCAATTTCAGTTTCTGCTGACTCCTGCTGTGCTTGCAGACTGGCAGACTGGCTCTGGAAAAGGGGGGAACTCATCTACAGAGGGGCGACCCAGCGAGGGGAGAAAGGTGGAACAATGTTATGAGGAGATACAACTTCTCTGAGCAAGTCAATTTAAATGACTATAACTATGAAGGAGGTTAAATATGTTGGTTTCAGTCTTGACTCAAATTACTATTTTACTTTTCGTGTGTGTGAATGTTTTTCCATTACTTCCGCATCCTTATATATTTCATATCCAAATGTGTCAGAAATTAAAGAATAATTCTGTGCCAGAGGTGGGAAGGCCTTTGACATAATCTGGTACAGCACCTCCATTTCACAGGTGAGGAGGCCTACATAGGTGAAGAAGGCTTGCCTTAGGTGGCACAGCAGGGTGGTGGCAGAGCTGGGAAGGCAGCCCAGGGCGTCTGACTCCCCACCTAGGACCTTCTCCATGACCCAGCCCACCCCAGGCTCAGAGCATCCTGGGCTGGACGCCCCTTCTCCTTAAGAGCCTGCTAGACACATGTCCTTCCTCAAGCTGGGCTGAGTCCTGGCCTCTGCCTCATCTGTAAAGCACAGATCCACCCCATCAGCTCCTCAGCCAGGGTCTACTGGAGGCTGAGAGAAAACACTAGAGAATTTAAGGCCTGGATAGCTACTGCTCCAGCCGGCCTCTGAGCTCGGGGCTTTTCCCAGCCTTCCCCTCCACCCCGCGAGGTCCCGGATTGACCAGGTTAAAACGCTAGTTCCTTGGGCCAGGCAGTGGGGGTGTGGGGCCAGGGTGTGAGCAGGAGCCGGCACGGAGAGACCAGAACACAGAGGTGGTTGGGGGCGGGTGAGGGCCGTGAGCATGAACAGGTTGGTCATCAGGGACCGGAGAGCCAAGGTCGTCCAGAGAGCAGGGGCTCCTGGGGCCCGCCGCGGCCAGTCATGCCCACAGGCAGCGCACCTGCCAGATGGCCTCTCAGGGCTCTGCAGCTGCGGCCGGAACCGGCGGTTGAGCTGAGGCAGGACGGCAACGAGCCAGAAGAGGTAACAACAGGCAGCGGTGGTTACCAGCATGGCGATGATTACCCCGCAGTTTGGTCCTTTTGGCACAAACCAGAGCCGGCGATGCCGTGAATTAATGACCCGGAAGGCGAAAGAGTGCGCCCAAGCTGGGACGCGGGGCGCACCAGGAGAGCGCTCAGGGGCGCGAGGGTCCCGCGCGTGCCAGCCGGGAGCGAGCCGGAGCATTCGCTGCAGGGGCCCCCGTAATTATTTTTGAAAGGTGACATTTTTCCATCAATTTATTATATACCATGTTCCAAAATAACATCGAACTGGCCATTTCCGAGTTTATTAATATCAAATAATCTCTTTAGTCAGAAACACAAGGGTAGAATTAATAAAAGAGCAACACATGCCAGGCATCAGCTAGGTCAGAGCCACATTATAATAAAACTTTTTTAAAAAGATTAAATAAAAACTAAAAAAGTCAAGTGTACCAAAAGTATGAAATATGCCTTGACTTAGAAGTGGGGTATGGCTAAGCTTTAGTTAGGTGAAATTTAAGTTCAAGCAGGAAATAATTCATACACTGAGTACTTAGGACATACCAGGCACCATTCTAAGTAATTCCCACATAGTAACTCATTTAAACATGACAACCCTATGAAGTAGGTGTTATTATCTCCATTTTGTAGACAGAAGAATTGAGCCACAGCAAAATAAAGTGATGAGCATGGGATTGCATAGCTGGTCAGTGGTGGGGTGAAGAGTTGAGCCCCAGCAGTTTGACATTAGTGCTCACATATTCAACCTCTACATAATTTGGCATTGGAAGTGGGGGATAGTTATTTAAGAAGATGAGCTCCTGCTACATATGGGATCCTCAGTAATGTAGTGAAAGATGCAGGAAAGTGATGGAGCCAGATCCCTGTAACTTAGTAGCCATCTGAACACAGGTTATTGTTATTTAACTTTTCTTTATGCCTCTGTTTCCTCGTTTGTAAAACTAGGCTAATAATCTCACGTAGTTGCTCTCAAACTTCAGTGTGCATAAAATCCCTAGGAGGTTGCTATCCAATAAAACAATGGCCACAGCATTGTTTGCCTTGGGAGCCAGCTTAGGACTAAAGAGATCCGACCCCCTCAATCTCCCTCTCTACTGACTGGGACTGGTTGTTGAAGATGCAGAAGATAGTGGCATTTTTTCCTACTCAGGAAAAGGGAAGGGGCTGCCAGCAAAGGTTGGAGAACTGCCTCTGAGAAAGTTTGAATTACAAGGTTCTTAGCCTCCAGGCAGGATCCTCTATCACACTTTTCTGGTTCATTTTGCAGCAAACACACTCTGACCAGCCATTGAACTGTGAGGGCTGCTAAAGAGAGCCATCTACTGGTGGACCAAGGAAGTGCATGTGAGGAAATTAAAAGTGAATAAGAGAGGCTTTTTCTGGCCTTTACAGCCTCCCTCCCCATAACCCTAGGAAGATGGTCTTTAACCCATTACTGGGTCCAGGGCTCAGTTTTGAGCAACCAACAGGGACACTCCTAAAGACTCAGAACAGGTTGAGCCAAGAATCAAAGAACAGAAGTAACACATAGCCTCCCACCACTAAATCCTTATGGAGGAGAGAGAAATTGAGCATCTGAGAAATCGCACCATCTTAATCAGATGCCTAGACAGCAGCAAAAAATGACAAGCCATACTAAGAATTTAATATTTTGTCAGATATTATATTATTTAATATATTTTTATTTCAAATATTTAAATTTAAATAGTAAATATCTAAATTCAATATAGAATTTAAATTAATATATTAAATTTAAATATTTATATATTTATAAATATATACATATAGAGTAATTTATTATAGGAATTGGCTCATGTGGCCGTAGGGTCTGGCAAATCCAAATTCCGTAGGGCAAGTTGCAAGCTGAAAACTCTGATAAAGGTGAAGTTCAATTCCCCAGGGGAAGCTGGCTGGCTAAAGCAGAGGTAGAAATTCTGATTTCTGAAATCCTCAATTCTGGCTTTTAAGACCCCAATTAGTGGATGAGGAGACTCTTCACATTGCTGAGGGCAATCTCCTTTGATGATTGTAGATGAAATCAACTGATTATAGATGCAAACCAATCTACAAAATATCCTCATGGTAACAATCCAGCCAGTGCTTGCTTGACTAAACAACTGGACATCATAATCTAGCAATCTGACTCAGGAAATTAATCATCACAATATGTGAGGAAGTCATGCTTGTTTAACACTGGACACACTGCTTGGCACATGATATCAGTATTATGAGACAGGTGTAGGACAGCATGAGGGGAATCTAAGATCTCAGATGATATTGCAGAGGAAGGGACACTATACTAGGAGGATGGCAAAAATGACAGTGATGATGTCAGTGATAATATTCTGAGAGCGTTTGTCAGCTTCACTAGGGTGTTTTGGGATAGTATTGTGAGGAGGAGAAGAAATGGGAGGCTGGCAGTTCCTCTCATCCTCATCCCCAAATCTCCTTAAAAGAGTGTGGTTAAGTTTGCTTTCAGGTTTAACAAAAGAGATCTACTCTTAAAATTAGAGACTCTCCCTATATTTCCTTACTTATTTGCTACGGCAGTTTGAAATTATTTTATGAATCCCAAAAAGAGAAAGATCATGTTTGTGGGCTGGTCCACTCGTGTGGTGTGAGGCCTTTTTCAATTGGACTACCTTTAGTGAGGCATGACTCAGGTTGAGTGTCTCCCTCTTGCAGGGTCCAATAAAAAAACGGAGACACACCGGAAAAGAGAGTTTGCCATATTTGAGGCTGCCATGTGACAGAAAGGAGAGGCTCAAGGAATGGAGGCCCTGGCGAGAGATGAGCCATTTGCCTGATAGCTTGCAGTTGAAATCGGAAAGAAAGCGGAGCAGCTGAGCCTGAGAGATGAGGCCCTGTAAGAGACAAGCCCTATGCCTGGTTGCTCTCAGCTGAAAGACTAGGCTGGTAACTCTTAGCTTTTACTCCAAATAAATAACCTTTATAAAAGCCAACACATTTCTGGTACTTTGCATAGGCAGCCCATTGGCAACTAAAATACTTGCACATGCCAATTTCCTTTTCTTGGAACACCTTAACACTCTACAATTCAATGTAAAAAAAACAAAAGGCAAATATCTAGATGAGGTAATGTTAGTTTGAATGTGTTTCAGCCAAGTGCCCTTAGTCAGCCATTCAACAAATGCATATAACTACTTAATAAATCCTTCCTTGTGTTGATATGGTGAAGAAGTGAAAGAAACTAGAGCTCTTAACATACCTAAAATAGGAAAGGAAATCCATGAGGATAGGGAAGCAGGATAAGGTGCAGAAATAGTAGGCTGAAGATGGAATACTAGCTACAAACTTGTGCCTAACTTTGACTTTGTTCTTTCAGCTGGGCTGGTGCCCTTTGGAGTTCTATAGAGGGATCGTTTTATCATGCAGTTGCAAACACAAGGCAGCTCTTTTGCATAATTTATGAACTTTAATTAAACTCAATTTTTTTCAAAGGATTTTTTAATGGAGGCAGCATTATACTGTGGTGTAATGACTGGGGCACAGAAATTTAGTCTAAAAATAGATCTGCAACCTATCTTATTACAGATGAATATTGTGGATGTACTACAAGACTGATGTAACACCCTTCACACTCTAAATATCTTAACGTAGAAAATTCATAAAGTGTACCCCATAGTGTATGTTAAAAATGAGTTTCTCACCATGCATGGAAAGTCCTCAGGGACTGTAGCTTGCATGCATTTGAATTTTGGTGGCTCCATGCCCCTGAAGGTACAGCCTGAAGTTTGGTATTAGGCTCATCAGTCATAGGGTTTGTGTCCCTTTAGAGACTCTCTTCACATCTCTGAATCTCAGACTCTTCATCCACTAAATGATGAGTCATTAAAATTAAATATAATAATGCATAAAAATGCCTATTACAGCATCTGGTACCACATAACAGAGGCTTTTATTACAATGTCTTAAGTTTATTTTATCTCTGCATTAGAACATCAACTGGCATGGGCTCAGGCAATTATTAGATATTTTAAAAATCTAATACTGTTTTAGTTTCTAAAATTTTGTGTATAATATGATTCATGGCATTAAAGAATATATATTGAATATCATAGTCATGCCTGATTTTGAGCATTGGAATCACTTAGAAAATAATTGAGGGGCTTATATTTTGGCCAACAGGAAATGCTGTTTATTAAAACAATCATCTAAGTCTTAAAATAGCGGATTGTTTTAAAAGGAAGAATTCAATATGTAATATTATGCATAATGCTATTTTTAAAATGTTATTTTAACAAGTGGCACCAAAATTCCTTCCATGGAGGAAACTGTTATTGTTTGGAAAAATACCTTGAGAAGCAACTAAGATAGAAAATAAAGTTCCAAGCTCTTCAGTAAATAGAGCTGTGTAGGTATGATTTGTGTCATCCATTACAGAAGGGGGACTGGTGGGGGTTCCTACATTCCAGGGAGGTTTTGCCTCAGGAAATAAAACAGTATTGGTTTAAATCAATATTGGCCATCTCATTCCTCTTTCCCAGTGATTTGATATTGGGGACCAAGTGACACAGATTCCTGTCCAACGAGATGTAAGCAGATGTCTGCTGGGTAGGGCTTCTTCAAAAGCCTCCCCCCTTCCCCAATAATAATGGAGAGACTCAGCTGCCACAGCATTTTATCTCTTTACTTTTCCTCTTTCCTGCTTGGAAAGAGAACCTGATGCTTGGAACTGCATGAAGCCATGAG
>JAQZBX010105310.1:0-10866 GCA_029593785.1 Cabassous unicinctus
TGCTCTGCCCTCACTCTCTTCCGAGTTCTGTGCTCTTGGGGTGCATCGTCTTGACTAGGAGTGGGGCAAATGGGCCGTAGCATTAAGACTATTCCATTTTGGGAATGGTCTTAGCTGCAGGAAGCTCTTCTGTATTTGGAAAGATTCTGTGCTTTCTTAAAGGTCTTTTCCTTGCAGCAATCAAGATTTTTAAAATTCCACAATGAAATATTTCCATTCTTGGTCATGCTTGATATCACGCATCACTTAGAATTGTATGAATATAATTAAAACAAGCAGGAGATTTGGATACACTCAGAAAAGTCAAGACTTCTGAACATGAGACAGGAATATAGAGCTGGCGCCTCTCACCAGCAACACCTCCGCTCTGTTTTCCAGCTTTATTGGCTCCGTCAATGGCGCCGTACGTCTGCACACCCAAGAGGCACGAAGGTACCAGTAAAACATGAAACTGCTAACTATAGACAGACCCCTGGATTTTTGATGGTGATTATTTCTTTAGGACAAACAAACATAAAATGCTTGGAGAAAAAAAAATGTTCTTAAAATGTAAATAACATTTGAATACCAGTCTAGCTGCTGCATGATTAAAAATCATTCTGTTCTCTTATTTACTCCATGTTCATTACTTAGAAGCCACAGAACCTGGAAATTCAGGATGTCACCTACCCTTTTAGCCTTCTTTTTGGAAGTCTTCTATGTGGCTTTCCCTCCCCTTTTTGTGCATAACCAGAGATGGGAAAAATGGTATCATTCACCTCCTGGTCTCCTGCTTCATTTATCTGATTTGAAGGCAGAGATGTCATTCTCTTGAGCATCTGTCCCCACTGCTTCCATCCTTACCCAAACCATCATTTCCTGCTGAGTGAGTGACAGGCCTCTTAATCGATCTCCCGTATCTGACCTTGTTTCCCTGTCGTCCATTCTCCACATAGCAGCCTGAGAAATTTAAAAAACAAAACAAAGCAAAATACACTTAAATGTCCTTTTTCTTAAAACCCTATCCATCATGCTCAAATTCAAATTCCTTGCCATGGCCTACGAAGTCCCCACTTCTCTTTCTGCCTTCAATTATTTCTCTAAAATGTTGAGTTTTAGTAAATTTATTATTTGTGAAGCCATCATCACAATCCAGTTTTGGAATATTTTCATCATCTCAAAAAATTATCTTGAGACTGATTGTTGTCAACTCTACTCCTTCTCCTGGTCCCAGGAAACCACTGATCTGCTTTCTGTCTATAAATTTACCTGTTCAGGACGTTGCTTATGAATGGAGTCATATAATATATGGTCTTTGCATCTGATTTCTTTCCTTAGCATCATGTTTTTGAGATCTGCTGATGTTATAGCATGTTGCAAAATGCCATTCCTTTTCATTGCTGGATAATATTCTATTATATGGATGCACTACATTTTGTTTATCCATTTGCCAATTGTTGGATATATGGATTGTCCCCAGTTTGGGGCTATTAAGAAAAATGCTGTTTTGAACATTCACATGTAAGTTTCTGTGTGGATACATTTCCGTTTTTCTTGGGTAGAGTTCTAAGAGTGGTTATGTGATTAGCTGCCTAACTTTTTAAGAAGCTGCCAAGCTGATTTCCAATGTGGCTGGGCCACTTTACATTTCCATCAGCAATGTATGATGGTTTCAGTCTCTCTGCATCTTTGTCAATACTTGGTATTGTCTCTCATTTGATTATAGTAATTTCAGTGCTTTTTCCTGCAGCTATTGAGATGGTCATGTGATTTTTGTCCTTTATACTTTTAATACGGTATATTACATTAATTGATTTTTGGATGTTAAAACCCAACTTTGCATTCCTGGGATTAATCACACTTGATCATACAGTAAGGTATATAATCCTTACTTTATGTTGCTGAATTCACTTTGGTAAAAATTTAAGGATTTTTGTGTCTGTGTGCAAGAGGGATATCAGTCTGTAGTTCCTTTTCTTGTGATATCTTGTCTGGGTTTTGTATCAGGGTAATACTCTCCCCATAAATGATTGGAAGTTTCCCCCCATCCTCTATTTTCTTAAACAGTTTATGTATTTGTGTCTTTCTAGAAATTTATTTCATCTAAGTTGCCTGTTTGTTGTCATGAAGTTGTTATAATATTCTCTTATCATCCTCTCATTTCTATAAGGTTAATAGTGATGCCTCTGCCTTACTCCCGAGCTTGGTACTTTGTGGCTTCTCTCTTATTCCTAGTCATTGTAGTTAAGGATTGTAATTTGGTTAATCTTTTCAAATAATCAACTTTTGGTTTTATTTATTTTCTCTACTGTTTTCTGGTTTTTATTTAATTGAGTTCCACTTAAATCATTACTTTCTTCCTTCCTCTTGATTTGAGTTTAGTTTGCTCTTCTTTTTCAGGTTTTGTAAAGGATGCTTTTCTTCTTTTCTAATATAGGCATTAAATCTATAAATTTCTTTTTAAAGACTGCTTTAGCTGCAGTCCATGAATTTTGAGACGTTATGTTTTCATTTTTGATGAGTTCAAAATATTAAAAAAATTTCCTTGTGTTTTCTTCTTTGGCCCATGGATTATTTAGAGGTGTGCTATTTAATTTCTAAATATTTGGGGATTTCTCAAATTTATTTCTGCTATGGCTCTCTCATTCACTTATGGTCAGAAAACATACTTTGCATGATTTCAATATTTTAAAATTTACTGAGACTTGTTTTGTGGCCCAGCATGGGTCTATCCTGGAGAATGTTTTATGTGTACTTGGTAAGATTTGTGGTTTCTGCATTTGCTGGCTAGAGTGTTCTATAAACGTCAGTTCGATTTATAACGTTTGCTTCTTCAGTAACTTTGCTGGTTCTCTGTCTAGTGTTTCTGTCCATTACTGAGAGTGAGGTATTGTGTTCTCTGGCTATTATTGTTGAGTTGTATATTTCTTCTTTTATTTCTGTCAGTTTATGCTTCATTAATTTTTGGGTACTATTCTTAGTTGCATTAACATTATGATTGTTACAGCTTCCTGATGATTGACCCTTTTCTTATTATGAAATTTCCTACTTTATCTCTAGAAATATTTATTGTCTTAACATGGATTTTGTTAGATATTAATATAGACACTCCTGCTCTTGTATGGTCACTGTTGCATGGTGTATCTTTTTCTATCCTTTTACTTTCAATGTATTTGTGTCTGTGAACTTAAGGTATGTCTTCTATAGACAGCATTAGTTGGATCTTGCTCTTTTATCCAATTTTATAATCTCTATCTTTTGAATGGACACTAAGTACATTCACATTTAAGACAATTATCAATTTGGTTGTGTTTCTGTGTGCCATTTTGGTGGATTGTTTTCTATTTATCTGATGCCTTTTGTTCCCCTATTCATCTTTTACTGCCTCATTTGTGTAAATAAATATTTTAGCATACCATTTTTTACCATATTTTTAAAGTTATTTTCTTAGTGGTTGCTCCAAAGATTACATTATGCGTTTTAGTTTAATTAGTCTATTTCAGAGTAATACTAACTTAATTCCAGAAAAATATAGAAGGACTTGCATCAGTGTAGCTTCATTCCCTGCCTCCTTTGTTCAATTATTGTCATATATATGTCATTTATATTTGTTATAATCCCAACAATGAAGTGCTGTAATTGCCTTACACAATCTTATGTCTTTCACTCAAGCCCTCAGGGAGGAATTGTTTACATTCTCTCTGTCTTCCCTTTCTTGGGCTCCCATTATGTGTATGTTGTTATACTTATAATTTTTTCCCCAGGTCTCTGAGCCTCTGTATATTTTTCCTCAAAAAGTTTTTATTTGTTCTTCACACTGGATCATTTCTATTGTTCTATCTTCAAATTCACTGATTCTTTCTTCTGCCATCTCAACTATGCTGCTGATCCTCTAGTGAATTTGTCATTTCGATTATTGTACTTTTCAACTTCACAATTTCCATTTGTTTCTTTCTTATCATTTCTATCTCTTTATTGAGATTTCCTGTTCAATGACTCATTAAGGCCATATTTTCCTTTAATTACTTAAAATTTGTTTTGTTTAGTTTCCTGAACATTTATAATAGCACATTTAAAACATTTCCCTTCTAAATCCAACATCTGGGGACACTTACAGCTCCTTTTGACTGTCCCTTTTTTCTGAGTATAGGCCATACTTTTCTATTTCTGTACATCTCATAATTTTTTGTTTAATACTTGAAATTTTGGATATTATAACAACTATAGATTCTGACATTTTTCCTTTCAAGTGTTTTATTTTGTTCATTTGTTTAGTAACTTGCCCTGACTAAATATGTGAAGTTTTTCTCCTGCACTGTGCAGCCACTAACATTTTTTGCTTGTTTTTATTTCTAAGCCTGCCATCTGAAGAGTTGCTCCTATGTCTGCATAGCTTAATATTCAGCTGAAGATTGGTAAGTGGTCATGTTCCAATGCCTTCAGCCAGTGAGGCTTCCACTCTCTCCTGATGGATCTGTGTGGGAGCTTCAGAGAATATTCGAACTTCAGGCCATTTTCAAGTCTACCTGTATTTTTATTTCCCAAAAGAGTCTTTTGTGTCTCCTCTGTGCATGTGCTCAGGCTCGTTTGCCCAAGAGTATGGTGGCTCGGCCTTGCTCTTGACTCTGCTGCTCAGGCAACAGTCTGCAAATGACCTGTGATGTTCGGAAAACATACCAAGCCCCCTAAAGCTGCCCCACCTCTCGGAACTCCGAATAAACCCTGAGTAGTTTGCCAATCTGTTGCTTTACTCAAGCAGGACATCATCCTCAGCTTAGTGGAGCTACTGGCCCTCCCTTTCATTTGCCATTGAGATGATCACATTACCCAGAAATGCTCCAAATCAACGAAGCTTGCTCTGAAGGCAACATCAGAGCTGCTGTTTTTCACAGCCTGGCCCTTCCTGGCTGAACTAGTGCATCTAAAGGGGGTGGCTAGGATGGATGGGGCTAGTCCCAGCCAAGCACTCCACTGTACTATCCAAAATTCCGTAATTTTCTTTAAAAATGCTCTCAGTTTGTTGTAGGCCTTAGGTTAATTTCAGAACACTCAAATTGGTTGTTTTTCCAATTTTATCCAGCAAGGATTTGTTGATCTCACTCTATCATGATGGAATTCAGAAGTCTCTCTCTGCCTCTTGGTTATGGCTCTCCTCATCCACGACACTTTGGTACCATTGACCTTCTTTTTTGTTGAACACCCTAAGCCCATTCCTCGCACATGGCTTTTATATTCTAATTGTCTGGGAATGTTCTTTCCGCAAATCTTGCTTGACTTTTTCCTTCTTTTTCTCATTATTCAAGTTTCTGCTCAAATGTTACCTTCTCAGAAAGGCCTTCCTTGACTATCTTATCTAAAATAGCTTCCCCACACTCTTTTCAGGCTCTACCTCTTTATCCTGCTTTATCTTCCTCACAGAACTCATCAATATTATTATGCTATTTATTATTATGCATCAGGGGGCATGGATTTTTTTCATGTTTATTGCTGTATCCCCTGGAACAATCTCTGATTCATCTCAATAAATATTTGTTGAATGAGTGAGTTGGCAAAGAAAGTTTAACTTTGTCCTCTGCATGTATCTCTTCTCTAGTCATGCTTGAAATGCAGTTTTCTTTTTCTTGCTCTGAAAATGTTTGCTTAAAGTGCTTGGTTTTAGAATGGAAGCTCTTCAAGGGGGACTGCATCTATGTCATTAAGCACTTGGAGCCTTGTGACAAGAATGATGTAGTAGTGGATGCATGCAAGGTCAGAGAACTCACACTGCACGGAGAATTGTTAATAAGTTGCAGGAGGTCACAAATCCACCTTAGCATCTTCAGGCTCTCGGGTGACTGTCCCCTTCTGTCTCCACCACCTTACCCTCCCCCACCCTCTAGCTCTGACATCTAAACAAAGCCACATCTCACCAATCTGGACTGTGATATAAGTTTGCTGTAAAGATGAAGAAAGTGATGTGGGCACTCTAATAGTAGGATTAGTGGAACTATCAGAGAGAAAGAAAGAGAAGGTAAAAGGACACAGGAGGTAGGGCTCTTAGCTGGTGGTTGAGATTCCATGCAAAGGGTGGGACCTAGTCTGTTTTCTCAGTGGGGAAGGCAAGGGCAGAACAGGCCACAGAAGAGTGCTGCCATGTGAGTGACAGAGAGGTCTCTGATAGCACACAGGAGAGAGGCCCGATGTGCTCTTCTCATGGAAGGGGGTAGGCTGGGAGCCAGCAAGGTGCGTCCAAGGAAGTCAAGTAGGTTCCTGGGCTCGGTGGGTGTGAGGAGAAGGGTATTCCAGGTATTTGAGGTAGAAGGAGCAGACAGATGGGAAGGAAGAAACAAACTACTGTCTAATTGCTTCTCAAGGTCAGCCTCTGAATTATATTTGTTTAGTTCAACCTGAAAATTATGAGCAGAGAACAACTGTGCATCTGGGAAAGGGCCCTTCCCCCATGACAGGCCACATGGTGAGGGAAGTCGGCCTCATGTTAAAATGTCCACAGATGCATTCTAAAGGAACAGGTCACAGGGATAACTCACATTAGCATGCCCACACTGACATTTTATTTGAAGTCTCCACTGTTCACACATTTGCAGAGGCAATTTCTCTAACATTTCCTGCTTGAATATGACACATATTGTTTTGTTTCAATTGTCCAAGTCAAGTGTTTTAAGTTCAGTCTATTCGTTTACATGAGCTTTTTCTGGCACAGTTGGCTATTGAAATACGTAATAAAAACAGGGACTTTGGGGGAGTGTGTTTGGAGAAGTCTGGCTAACCTTGATTAAATGAGCAATGATGCTCCAGGCATCCTCTGAGCTGCTGTGAGAACAACCCGATCTCAGAAGGATGGATACTTGGGGAAACTCTGAAGCCTCGGGTAGATCCCCTGACCAGTCGCTGCCTTTGACTTGAGGCAGAGGAGCTGAAGCATTGCCCTGATTTAGGTGACTGGACCTGAAGACCCTAAAGGGTCTTCTTACAGAAATGCCTGGGAGTGATGATGACGGGGCTTTCAGGGCTGAGCCTGACACGCATGAGTGGCTGTGGGGGCTGGGCAGGGAGGGTGGGACTATGGCAGCACGAGCCACTGCTCTCCATGCCACTGTCGTCCTCCGGCAGGAAGGGACCCTAGCCGCCCACTCACCTCTGCTTTCTCCTTGGAAGCAGCAGTGTGGACGGGGACCTCAGCACGGCAGGTGCTTAGGCTCACATGGCAAGCCACACTCATCCCTTTCATCTGTTCTTTAATGCTGTCTTCAGGTTTAACCTACAGTGGGTTCCTCTTTGAAAAATGCCCTGTGGTTTTCTGACCAGATATCCAGATGTTGCCTTTGGAGTAGACAGAGCACAACCAACCCCTGCAAAGAGCGGTTGAGGAAGATGAATCACACTTGAAGCCCCCCACCCCCCACCCCCAGCAGGGCCCCGTGAGCTCCGGCAGCTGGCCAGGCCAGGGATACCTCCCGGAGCTTTGGGTTGAGGTGGTCGGTCACCAGGCCCCATAGCCAACACCTCTGAGATGCATTGCTCGTCTTCTCTTTGCAACGCTCCTCTTTTCTTCCCTCTCCAGGTTGCCATAAACACCACTATTGAATCTAGACCTCATTACCTGTGCTTAGATTTCTGCCCTAGTCTCACTAGCTAATCTGCTTGACCTCTTAGAAACTTTAAGGAGCTTCCCTATTCTTGTTGCATAAGGTGCACACACCCATGCCTAGCTCCAAAGTCCTTCCCCTCTGGCCCCACACTGCCCCTCTGAGTACGTTCCTTGCCACACTCCTCAACCCAGACCCTCTGATCCTACTGGCTGGGCACACACTGTCCCCAACCTTTCCCCTGAAGCCTTGCTTGGTATCTTTTTAAAATGGAATGCTCTCTTACCTCCCTTCTACCTGTTCAAATCTTAGTAAGTCTTCAGGACGCCACCTTCTGGGATGTGTCCATGGACATCTCTGCTCTCACTCTCCTACGAATTTCCCTAGGCTTAGTCATTATACCAATAACTCAATGCAGTTTTCATTGATCACTAATAGTTTCAAAGCTTGTTCTTCCAAACAAACAGCTGATTTCGTTGATGATGGGTCTATTATATATTTCCTCAGAGAATTTAAAGTGGCCAAAACAGTACTGGGCCTACAGTAATTCTTAGCAAATACTTGTTGCAAGACTAATTTTGCCTTTTCCAGAACTGAAGAAGACAGCAGTGTGTACAATTCCCTTCTTCATAGTTATTCTGAGATGTTTTAACCATCCTTGGAGGCCTTCACAGTTTCTCCAAAATATTTTAACCATCCTCAGCATGTCACGGTTACTCTGAGATACGTTAACAATCTCTGGCACCTTCAAAGTTACTCAGATAATTTAACCCTTCTCAGGGGCCTTCACGGTTATTCCAAGATGCTCTACCAAACTTGGGCCCTTCATGGTTACTCTGGGATGCTTTAATTGTCCTTGCTGGCCTTCAGAGTTTCTCTGAGATGCTTTAATAGTCCTGGGGGGCCTTCACAATTACTCTGAGATACTTTAACCATACTCAGAGCATTCATGATTCTCTGAGGTACTCTAACTGATCTCAGGACCCTTCACGGTTAGTGCAATGTCCTTTAACCATCCTCTGTGCCTTCACGGTTATTCTGAGGTACTTTATTCATTGTCAGGGGCCTTCATGTTTACTCTGAGATGCTTTAATCATCCTCAGGGGGTGTAATGGTTACTCTGAAATTCTTTAACCATCCTGGGGACCTTCACGTTTTCTCTGAGATTCTTTAACATCCCCTATGCCTTCACAGTTATTCTGAGCTAATTTATTCATTGTCATAGTTATTCCGAGATGCTTTAACCATCCTCGGGGGCTTTCATGATTATTATGAGATATTTTAGCCATCGTTGGGGACCATGATGGTTACTCCAAGATACTTTAACCAAGATATTTTAACTATCTTCGCTGCCTTCACAGTTACTCTGAGATGCTGTAACCCTACTTGGCACCTTAATGATTACTTGGAAATACTTTAACCATCCTCTAGGACCTTCATGGTTACTCTGAGATGCTTTAACCACTCTCAGGGCCCTTTATGGTTACTCCAAGATACCTTAACAATCCTTTCTGCCATCACGGTCACTCTGAGATGCTTTAACCATACTTGGTATCTTAAGGATTACTCAGAGATATGTTAACTGTCCTCAACGACCTTCATGATTACTCTGAGATGCTTTACTAGTCCTCAGAAGCCTTCACTATTATTCTGATATGCTTTAATCATCTTCGGGGCTTTCATGGTTTCTCCAAAATACTTTAACTGACCTCAGGGCCCTTCCAGGTTACTCCAATGTACTTTAATTATCTTCTGTGCCTTCATGGGTATTGTAAAGTATTTCATTCATTATCAGGGGCCTTCAAGGTTACTCTGAAATGCTTTAACTCTTCTTGGTAACTACAAGATATTTTAACCATCCTTGGGGACCTTCATGGTTATTCTGAGATACTTTAACCATCCTCAGCAACTTCATGGTTACTCTGAGGTGCTTTGACTGTCATCAGGGACCTTCACGGTTACTCTGAGATACTTTAACTGCCCTTGAGCTCTTTGCATTTACTCTGAGATACTTTAACTGTCCTTAGAGCCTTCAAGTTTACTCTGAGATACTTTAACCATTCAGTAGCCTTCACTGTTACTCAGAATTACCTTACCTGACCTCAGGAGCCTTCACAGTTACTCCAATGTTCTTTAACCATCCTCTGGGGCCTTCATGGTTACTCAGATGTACTTTTATCATCCTCAGGGACATTTTGGTTACTCGGAGATATTTTAACCATCCCTGGGGGTCTTCACATTACTCCATTACTGAGATACTTTTACCATCCTCCTGCATTCACATTACTCCAAGATATTTTATCCAATGTTGGGGCTGTCATGGTTACTTCTAGTTGCCTTAGCCATTCTCAGCTACATCAAGGTACTGTAACCATTTGGGACCTTCATGGTTACTCAGAGTTACTTTAACTAACTTCAGGGGCCTTCATATTTACTCCAAAGTACTTTAACCATCCTTGGGGCTTTCACAGTTACTCTGAGGTGCTTTAACCATCATCAGGGACCTTCTTGGTTGGTCTAAGATGTTTTAACAGTCTTTGGGGGTGCTTATCATTACTCTGGGATACTTTAACCAAACTCAGGGACTTCACAGTTACTCTGAGTTGCTTTAACTGTCCTTGGTACCTTCATGGTTACTCCAAGATACTTTTAACTGTCCTTGGAGGCCTTCAGAGTTTCTCCAAGATGCTTTAATAGTCCTCAGGGGCCTTCACAGTTACTCTGGATATTTTAACCATCCTTGGGACCTTTGTGTTTACTCCAAGATTATTTAACTATCCTCTGTGCCTTCACGGTTACTCTGAGGTACTTTATTCATTGTCAGGGGCCATCGTGTTTACTCCGAGATGCTTTAACTATCCTTGGGGGCCTTCATGATTACTACGAGATACTTTAACCATTGTTGGGGGTCATCATGGTTACTCCAAGATACTCTAACCATCCTTGCTGCCTTCACAGTTACTCTGAGATGCTTTAAGCATCCTTGGTGCTTTCACAGTCACTCCTATGTACTTTAACCTTTGTCAGGGGCCTTCAACATTACTTCTAGATACTTTAACTGTTCTTGAGGTCTTTCATGGTTGCTCTGGCATGCTTTATCCATTCTCATGGTCCTTCACAGTTACTCTGAGGTACTTTATTCATTGTCAGAGGCCTTTATGGTTACTCTGAGATGCATTAATCCTCCTCAGGGGGCATAATGGTTACTCTGAGATTCTTTAACAATCCTCTGTGCCTTCACAGTTACTCTGAGGTACTTTATTCATTGTCAGGGGTCATCATGGTTACTCCAAGATACTTT
>JAQZBX010105311.1:0-10867 GCA_029593785.1 Cabassous unicinctus
GGTTTGTGTTTTAGGCTTAGAGGTGATATAAGATAGGTCACTCTCCTTTGTTCCGGGTGCCGGACACATGTTCTGGTTGCACGCCCCTTCTTGCAAGATTGAGTATAAAATCTTTTCTTCTCCACAATTGGATGAGCTTTATTTCTTCCAGGACCTGATTTCTTTCTAACAAGGGCAGTAGTGGGAAACTGTTTCATCAATACAGTGAAGGGGTGCCCAGCTGGGCACATAGGGAGTGGCAGACCATGGGGAAATTTGGCCAGTTGCTCTAGGGCAGGGGTCCATGGCCCCAAAGGGGTCTGTGAAAGATTTCAGGGGGTCCATGAGCTTGAACTAATTTTGAATAATCCTAAAATTTAAATTAAAGTCATGCTGATGTTAAGTGTCATAAAATCATCTGCTACTACATTCTGAGAAAGAGTCTGTGGCTTTAACTTGACTGGCAAAGGGGTCTGTGGAACAAAAAATATTAAGAACCCCTGCTCTAGGTCATTTTATTGGAGTACATCAGTGAGGTGCAACTCAAGTTGAGTCCTTGTGCCCTTGCTGGGTGTCATATTAAACAGACAGACAGCCACAGGAAGAGAGAGCTCTGTCATTATTGATTCTGGCATGTGACAGAAAGAAGAAGGCTCAATTAGCCAATGCCTCTGGTAGACATCAGCCATTGGCCTGATAGCTTACAGCTGAACTTGGGAATAGTGCTCAAGAGCAAACACTGATATAGGAAGGTCTATGAGACAAGTCATTGTCTCAGCTTTCAGCTGAAATCGGGAAGAAAGTGGAGAAACTGGGCCTGATAGAGGAAGCCTGGAGGGGAAGGAAGGACCAGGCAGAGAGCAACTGCAATCTTGCTTCAAAATGTGACAGCTGACTTTGGTGAAAAAGCACCTCTCATGGTGCCTTGGTTTGAACTTTTCACAGCCTTGGAACTGTAAGCTTTTACCCCAAATACACTCCCATTATAAAAAGCCAACAGATTTCTGGTGTTTTGCATCAGCACCTCTTTTGGCAAATTAATACATATAGGTTATACTAAAAAACTTTCCTTTGAAATTCTTTCATTTCTAATGAGGCTGAATGTATTTGTGGCTGTGTTTGCTGATTACTTCCTTTACTACTCTTTCTGCTCACATCCTTTGATTTTGCGTACTAGAGTCTGAGTGCTTTTATTCTTGTTTTTATTGCATTCATTCAAACAAATAATTGCACTTTTTTTTCACCAGAATTGCTATTTACCATTTAATTATTTTATGGATGTATAGAGGTATTTGGGAGATATGAGTGAATGGTTGTAAATTTTATGTGGTCACATATATCAGTGTTACATTATTGCCTTTTTCTCCATTCCTTTTCAAATGTGAAAATTTTTCTGCATCCCTTGTTAGTGAACTACTTTTTATTTGTTTTATTTTTAATTATTAAATATCTTTTCCAGCAAATTGGTAGCTGCAGCTCTATTTGAAAACATCATGGCAGACAAAGGACATCTGGTGGTGGGGGGGAGGGTGGGATTGGTTAAGGTTTCCAGATCCATGGGGGTGACTGCTGGGAAGCCTGGGGCTACATCTCACTGACCTCCATGTCTCAGATGTTCCCATTCACAGCATTTGTCCCTATTTACTGAGGTTTAGGTAATGGCAAATTTGGCACAGCTTTAGTGATGTTGAAGGACCTGGAGAGAATTTTGTGGATCAAAAAACCCATTTGCACATTACGAGACAAAGCAAAAGAGTATTTAGATCTGCTGTGAAACTGAAAGAATATAGCAGTATACTAAGAAGATTCTCTGTTGTAGCACTTCTAAATGTTGCTTATTAAAATATTTCATGAACAGAAGTTTATGATATGAATAATTTCTCATTTAAAATTTTGTTTGAGGAAACAAAGTATTGAATGCTTCGACTGATTTAGTCTTCATATTGAACATTGCCTCTATGGACATGTCAAACTGCCACCATAATAAGTTCATTGGAAGTTCTGTGCCTGTGGGTTAGATTTCTCAACTGTGGGATTCAGTGTAGGGTGGTCTAGCTGGGCTCTACCTTAGGGATCTTCAAATGATGGATCTTTAGGTCATTCCCCCTGGGCTACTCATATTCTCCAGAGAAGTCTCCCCTGCCTAGGTGGTATTGGTCACCATGTTCTATGAAAAGAAGTCTGAGGTCTCAATATTAGTAGGCAATCTTTCACTTAATCCACCCTATTTTCAGTACTGCTCCCTGCTCTCAACTGTACCTACTGATCCCCAGCTACCATTCTCACTTTTACCTTCTCCAGAGAATAAAACTTCAGTCTTCTACTAGGATGGGGTGGTGTGGAGTGGCCTTCAGTGTGGGAGGGAATCCAGGGATCCAATTGCTTTTTGAACAGAATTTCAATCAGTCCTCTTGTATTTTTTATTCCTGCCTTCACCCCCAATTCTAGAAGTACTTGGTGCTGCCCATTTCTGAGCCGTTTATTCTGTGATATAACTTGGATTGCCTTTCAGCCTTTCCCACTGAAGTTTAGGGTTTAAAGTACTTGATCTGATAAGTCAGTTACCACTTGCCATTTGCTTTTTGGCTTCCAACATTTTGTTGCCATTGTGTCCTTTCCTGTTGTGTGTCCCCTGAAGATTTATGCCCTTAAAAAACTCCTTGTGACTGTCATTTCACTGAAGTTTGTACAGGGATGAGAGGCCAGAGACATCCTCCAGCCAGTCCACCTGTAACTGGCAGTGTGTTCTCAGTTCCTAGCATATTTGTTAACACATGGTAAGTCCCCAATAAATATTTGTTGGTTAAATAAAGTATTAATTAGCATTATTGTCTTACCCAACTTTGGTAAGGAAATGGTGAGAAGCCCTTTGAATTGAAATCCACTTGGTTGTGATATTTGCCAAACCTCAGCTTGCAGATAACAAGTCCATCTGAATTATATATTAGGAAATGTTGTATAGTTAAAAAAAACTAGGAACCTAGATATAGGACCACCAATTTGTGTGACCTTGGACAAACCACATCTGCTCTGGAGCCTTTATCTCCTCTTCTGTAAAATGGGAATAATAATGCCTTCTTCAAGTGCCTTGCTCAGTGCCTAAAGCTTGGAAATCTTTTGCCTTTGAGGTGTGTAAGGGCTCAACATCAAAGCAACAATTCTTAGAAAATCAGTGTTTTATTAAACTTAAAATTAGCCTTCACAGGTGAATTGCAACTTCATCCCTAATTAATGCCCTTCAGCACAAAATCTGTGTTTAACCTGACTTGATCTTAGAGATAGCAAAATCTTTTTAGGTAAAAGAAGAAACTAACATTAATCAGCAAGGTTCACTGTGTGTCAGCGCCTCTCCTTGGTCAGGCTGGCAGATCTAGAATTTTGGACATTATTCACAAATATTTACAGTGTGTCTGTCAGTTCAGACCCTGTACTCAGCGACCCACTCTCACACCTACACCTCATTCCTGCCCAGCTGCTGCCCTGGCAGGATTTGTTGCAAAGTGCTCAGTATAGGAGCCCAGATGCTAACCCATCACTTTCAGCCTCCAGAGAAGAAATCCAGGCAGCACCCTAAGCAACCATTTCCATGTCTCCTATGTCCACCTCGAGCTCCTCCCACTTTAGCCCTCATTCCATCCCGACCCTGACAGTGCATGAAAGGACCACCAGAGGCCAAAGAACATGCCAGGCCTGCAACGCAGCTCAGATGAGGGTGGGGCCTGAGGAGATGGTGCCCGAAGATTTCCACCCCCAGGACCCCCGGCACGGTCCGGGCCACCTCCCAGTTGCAGTGCAACCCAGCACTGCAGAGTGATAGCTCCTCCTGCTCCCTGCCTGCCCCCTCCCTTCTCCTTCGCTTCTGCTTCTGAGGTGGGAGGCCAGCCTAAGCCAATGCAGCCAAAGCCTTAGCCTGGTGGTGGGCGCAGGAGAGGCTGCGGCTAGGGGTGGCTGTGGGCAGTCTGTCCGGAGGCCGGGAAGATGCCAGGACCCCACTGAGGCTGCCTGCTCCATGCAGCAGGAGGCTGCTGCGGGAGGCAGCCCCAGACGGGAGGCATACAGAGGGGTGAGGAGCCGGGCAGCTTTGAGGGTGAGGCCTGGAGCATCTCCAGGTCTTTGGTGCTAGCCGCCCTTCCCAGCCCACCACAGAGCCCTGGAGCCAGCGCCCTGGGCTGGCCTAACTATGCTGCGACCCTGAGTACCTGCCCTGCATTCTCCACAGCCTCAAGGTGGCTCAAGTGGTAGGTGCTGGGCGGGGTCCCAGCTGCTGGGCGGTAGGATAGCCAGGCACCTTCCCAACCTGCTCTGACTTCTGAGGCACAGGCCCTGCTGGCCTCAGATGACCACAGGCTGTGCAGGGCCAGACCCAATCTCCCTCACCCCTTCTTTCTCTCAGGATCCCAGGGCTGCCCTCCAGCCTGTGCTTTGCGCTTTGTACCTGTGCCCTTGAGGGAGTCTTCCAGCTCCCTGCCTGGAGCCCCAGGTGTGCACTTCCTACCTGAACACCTGATCCTGGGCCTGCTGGTCCACCTCCACCTTTGCTAATTGAGGGCTTGTTTCAATTTTGGGCTTGGTGATGCCTGGAGGCTGGCACCAGGCTCATGCTGTCCCCAGGGCACTAAAGGTCTTAGCAACTTGTGGCCTGTTTTGGGGCCTGCACAATGTCCATTCCCCACCCTATTGTCCTTGTCTGTGTCTGCAACTATCACTGTGGACTAGGTCTTGTTTCCTACCTGGCACCTAGAAAAGTGTGGGGTATATGGTAGATACCCAACAAATATTTGTGGAATGGAGGAATGTCACCTAGATGCAGTGGGGAAGCCCAATCTGCCCACAAAGTCTCTGTTTATACTGCAAAGTTTTGATTCCTCCTAATTATCCTAAAGACAGAACAGGCAATCTTGAGCCCACTGTCCCAGCACAGTGGTTGACACTGCCTAATTGGTACCCAGAATTAAATCACTCTGGGAGGGGAGCCGGTGTTGGAGGTAAGAGAAACAGACAAATTTCTGTTAGACTTGTCCATAGTAGAGCCATTTCTGAGGGCCTGTCAACTCTGCCCCATCTTGTGACTTTGTAACAGGCCTATCTGGGCAGTTGCTTTACTCTGTTGTGGACAAGACATTCTCCAGCTCTGATGCTTATCAACAAAACTTTTCAGCCAGAGAAGCCATTTGCACTAAACTGCAATGTATGAGCATTTTGCTTCTTCCAAGCATTGGTCAACTTGTTCTTATGTGAGTGCACAGATGAACATTCCTTGGGAAACAATAATATGCCAACACCCTTTAAATAAATGTCTCAGTGTTTGTAACTTGCAGAATCACAATGTTTTATCTCCTGCATGAAAGGCTTGTTCTGCTGATGACTGGAGAGTAGTTTTGAAGGACTCTAAGGAAAGACAAATGGAGCAGGTTATCTCTCTGTAGTAGTTTAAACTGATCTTTTACAGTAAGCTAAAATGCTCTCAAATATGTATTGGTTTTGTAGTTGGGTATTGCTGTTAGCAAAATGAATTTGGGAGAGGGGCCCAGGTGGAATACAGGGTCTTCAGTAAACTTGCTTTGTTTAGGCTGTGGCCTTTTAAGAGTAAATAGAACATGGTACCGGCAAGTTGAACCAACTTGTCATGCAAAATATTGAAAGACAGTAGTTTGTACAAAATGTTATCAAGCTCATTGTTAGGAGTTTGTCACCTAAGGTCAGGGATTGAGGCTCATGGTTTTTATTCTTGCCTTTTGGTAAGGTACTATTTTGTTGTAGAACTTTACTTTTCATCTGGAAGAACTTTTGGGCCCAGCTCCTAAGATCCTGCCTGATTCTGCAGGATCTCTAGAATTTTAAAAGTGAGAGGTTATGCATGGGTGTGAGAAGAGAAGGGACCTGCTTGAAGGGTATGGCAACATGCAACAGTTTTCTGTGTACTTGGCTTTTCAACCTTGATAAAATAATGCACCTTAAGGGACATCCTCCAAACCCCTCCCCTGGAAAACTCCAAGAAATTGGATTCTAAATTTAAACTGGAAAAGAAAATGAGAAGTTGTTATAAAATTGTTCTAAGGTGTTAGGAAGGTCAGAACCCTATCAAGAAATATGATGTTTCTAATTCTAATCCTGTGATTTTTTTTAGAAAATGTTGACATTTTATAAATTTGAGTTTTTAAAAGATTTTTTGTGCATGTAATATGTGGCCTATTACAACCTGTTGATCCTTGCTATCAAAATGTGTACCATATACCAGCAGCCTCATCAAATTCTGAGAGCTTGTTAGAAATGCCTCACCCCAGACCTTCTGAATCACAATAGGCATTTTAACAATGTTCCCCATGTGGTTCACATGCACATTAAAGTTTGAGAAGTACTGTTCTGTATGCTTTTGTACTAAAAATGTCACATGGGTGCTAGCCATCAGCTCTCAGAAACATTTAATAATCTATCTCAGGGCTGTGATTTTTCTGTAAAAGGAGTGCATACCTCCATCAAAGGATTAACAGGGGTTCTTAATCTTTCTTGTTCCACAGACCCCTTTGCCAGTCAGGTGAAAACCATGGACCACTTACTAAATCCACACTATACTGTGTATTATTTAATAAATATATCACACCTGCACCAACATGTCCCCACAAGAATGTTTTTTTGATTTCAAGTTAATGGACCCCTTTTTAAGAACCCCTGAATTTAAAGGATGAGAAAGCATGTAAAAATAATGCTGAGCTTCTTAAGCAATTGGTGTGTAGTAAATGTTATCTAATTTTTTTTTCTTTTAATTGGTACCTCGGATTGAACCCGGGATCACCTGTCTACAAAGCAGGCATTCAACCACTGAGCTACATCCACTCCTCCAGTAAATGTTATCTATCCTCCCTGTTGCTAATTAATATTCTGTCTCTAAAGAAATTTGGTAAAAGTGTCACCTCAAATCATGAATATATATTTAAATTAATGATACTTTGCTCCCTAATGATTTAAAAGTTAAAATGATATTTTAAATGGGATGTTATTTGACAATAAAACTAATCTGAAATATTATGAAATCTAATCAGTGGAATTAAATAGATTATACAATTAGAAAGTGGAACCCAAACCTGTCTTTTAGTTGGGAGAATGTCTACTGTGGTTATAATGCATTAAACAATAGGAATGCATTCTTTGTGGAAATGAGTTAAACTACTGATTTAAATTAGCTTCTTCCTACTTATGAGTGTGAATTCTGTGAGAGCTTTTTGATTTTTAGCTCCCATACATCATTTTATAAAATAGTTAATATATGTCTTTTGTTTGAAAAATCCAGGTTCTTATTGTTACTTTTATGGCCTTGGTTGAAAGCCGAGCTTTGCTTTCAAAGAGGTGGAATGCTATGATATTTAATATAATATATGGACATTGTGGGAAGGGGACAGGCCTGGATTGGACAAGACTTTCTGAACAACAATAATAGCAGCAAACATCATTTAGTGTGTGCTTACTCTACTGTTGTGACTTTACGGATGAGGAAATTGCACAGAAGCTGTTAGTCATTCAAGGTCACATGGCTAGTGGGTAGCAGAGCTGGGATTTGAACCCAGGCAGTCAGGTTTCTGTGTGCCCCTCAGTGCCTACTGAATGCATCATTTTGATTTGTTCCACATAGTAGTACAGGAGACCCTGAGCCCAAGGATGTTTCTGTGGCCTTTGGGCAGGCAGCCTGGCACCTCTAAGGGTGAGGTTTCACACACTGAAGTGACAGAATTATGGGGGTTTCCATTTCTCTATGGGTATGTTGTGTTCCTAGGAGTGCAGCTCCTCAGCATACAGGCCAGCCTGCTTCCAGTGAAGGAGAGGCCAGGCCTTCTCTAAAGTGCCAGCAGGAGGATCAGTATTTTGTTTTCAAAAGGGCCCTTCAGAGAGCTCTTTTTGCTTCAAATCCCTTAATTGAAAGCCTCCCATGACCTTCTGGCATTGCATTTGTTCCAGAATTTTTATAAACAAAAAGCCAGGGAATAGGAGATGATTTTAGGATTCAGATGTTAGTTCAGCTGATCTTGATACCTCTTAATCTCATGTCAGCTTCCTCAATGATAAAATATAGGTAGGAATGACTGAGCTTTTAAGGAATTATAAGGAATAAACAGTTAATGGTTAGTAGTCTTTTCTTAGATAACTCAAGACAAATTAGAATATTTTCATTTTATGCTTGGGTAATGACATATCTTTCATTTGTTGGAAATCTTGTCATTTTTCTTGTCAGATTTTCTTCTCCAGCCAGTCAACACACAGTCCCTGAGGGGTTACCACTGGCTGGGGATGTGCTGGGGCTGGATGAAGATAGGCATTTCATGTAGGTGAGGTGGGGACTTCACAGCATTGGATTCTCAGAGCCACCATAAAATGGCTTCTGGTAAATCCCATGTGCCTTTAGGAAGAATGTTAACTTTGGGAGTTGCCTTTCTGATCAGAGACTTAGAATTAAGTGAATCCTAGCAGAAAAGAAAAATTACAACCACTCTTCAAGTTTTATGATGATTAAAATAGTACAATTATCCAGGACATTGGAAAAGGGAATAATTGTTTGATGAATCAACCCCATATACTCATGACCCATAGAGGCAGTGGGGGGGTGGAGGGGACAAGTTTGAGAACATGAACTTTTCTCTCATGAGACATGAGACTTTGGAAAGTTGCTGGTTCACTTCAGTCCTCAAGCAGTTCTCTTCACTTGTAAACTGGGGATAATATAAATACTATTTGTGTCATACAGTGCTCCTGAGAGTTAAATGAGCCTATCTGCTTAATCCTTAGGACAGTTTCTCACATAACAAACTATCAAAACCTGTTTAGGAATATAGACTATCTTGAGAATTATGCACATTGAGGAACTGAGGCCAGGTTGGAAAGGATATTTTTCACTGTATCACTTTTCCTACTTTTGAATTTTACACAAAATGCAGGTATATTGCATTCAAAATTAACTAAAATATTAGCATGTTGTTAGCTCTATCTTAATACAGATTAACCTTAAAGCTGATATACTGGCCATAATCTCTAATTAATCTTTCATTTGTTGTCCTTACTTTGTAATTTGGGTGTCTTTGGTGAAGAAATGGAGGAATGATTTAGACAATACCTCTTGAACAATCTTGAATCTTATACTTTCTTATTCAGTAATATCCCTGTAAAAACCAGACATTCTTCATATTCATTGAGGAAGAATCTAGAATATAGATTCCCAGGTGATGAGGTAGGAGTAGGGAATATGGAATTAAGGCTTATAATGTACAGAGCATCTATTTTGGATGATAGAAAAGATTTGGTAATAGATAGTGTTGGTAGCATAACATAGGGGACATAATTAACAGCATTGAGTTATTCATTTGAATGTGGTTAAAAGGGGGAGTTTTAGGTTTTATATATGATAAAAAAAAAAAGTAGGCATTCTGCTGATGTAGCACAGTAGCAGGTACTTACATTTCTGTTGAAGCTAATGGTAAACTTTCATCCATTTAAAAGGATTTTCCCTATTTTATTTACTAGCTCACATAATTGTGATACAATATGTCCTGATATTTTTGTTTGAAAAATAAGATTACTTCATTCCCAGGGCCCAGGCTTTGTGTGCAAGAGGAGTAAATAGAAGGATGCGATGAGGTGAGATTGGATTCATGAGGAGGTGGGACTTCAGCAGGCAGAAGGAAGAAGGATAGACTGGGAGAGGTGGAGAGTAACAGAACAAGGCAACCCTGGCCTGGGGAGTGCCTGCAGCATCACATGTGGTGGCAGGAACCAATTTAAATATTAAAAGACTCAGTTCATAGGCTTTGACCAATGTATAGTAACATGTATCTGTCATTGCAGTATCATACAGAACAATTCCACTGCCCTAAAAATGCCCTGTAATACTATAAAACTGTACAACACAAAGTGAAAACCATAATTTAAACTATAGACCTTGGTTATTTGTAATGCTTCAATATTGGTCCTTCCATTGTACCAAATGTACATAACTAATGTAAGAGGTTAATATTAGGGGAAATTGTGTAAATGGGTGGGGGGTTTGATGAAAATCACCTGCACATATTTTTAGGAGGTACTGGGAATTGAACACATGAGCTTGTACAAGTGCAGCAAGTGTTCAACCACTGAGCTGCATTCACTCCCCAGTGAGGGTTGGGTTTTGCATTTGTTTGTTTCTTTCCTTGTTTTTAGGAGATAATAGGAATTGAACCTGGGACTTCATATATGGGAAGCAGGTGCTCAACTAATTGAGCTACATCTGCTCCCTCCTCTATAGTTTTTAATTATTTTTTATTTTTAAAGGAGTTTTAGATTACAAAAATGTTACCAAAAAAATAAAAAGGATTCATATAAACCCACCACGCTCTCCTTCCCACACTTCCCCCATTAACAACATCCTTCATTAGTATCATACATTTGTTACAATTGAATACATATTGAAGCATTGCTACTAACCATGGACTACAGTTTACAATATAGTTTACACTCTGTCCTACACATTTTTGTAGGTTTTGACAAAATACGCAATGGCCTATATTCATCACTGCAGTGTCATGCAGGACAATTCCAATGTCCAAATAATTCACCCATATTACATCTATTCTTCCATCTCCCTCCCCTAAGAACCTCTGTTGGCCACTGCCTTTATGGAAATGATAAGAATTCTTACATTTCTAGAATAATAGTAAATCTGTAGTAAAATAGTAATAAATCTACTTTAGCCCATTGTTTATTCCCCAGTCTTGATGGTTTGGGGATGGGAATGCCCTCTTTTTAATGTAATTTTTTGTAATCTAAAATTTCTCTAAAAATAAAGTTTATTATTAAAAAAATAAAATAAAAGGAAAGCATTGAAAGGAACAAAAAAAGAAAGCAATGTCTGGGTGCTAGGGAGCTCATT
>JAQZBX010105312.1:0-10863 GCA_029593785.1 Cabassous unicinctus
TTGTTGCTATTTTTCTGCATTGTCTCCAGCACTTGTTGTTTTCTGTTTTAAGTGGCCATACTGTAAGGCATAAAATGATACTTCATTTTAGTTTTGATCTGCATTTCCTTAATTAATAGTGATATTGAGCATCTTTTCATGTGTTTTTGGTCATTTTTATTTCTTTGAAAAATATCTGTTAATATCTTTTGTGCATTTCTTAATTAGTTTGATGTCTTTCTTCATTAAGCTTTATGATCTCTCTAAATAACCTAGAGATCAAACTCTTAATGAATATGTGGTTTCCAAAAATTTTCTCACATTGAGTAGTCTGCCTTTTCACCTTCTTAATAAAGTCATTTGTAACAAAAAAAAAAGTTCAGTATTGAGGAGTTCCCATTTATAAATTTGTTTCTTTCAAGTTTCATGGTTTGAATCGAAGGTTTAAGAAGCCACCACCTACCACAAGATCTTCGAGATTTTTACCTAAATTTTCTTCTAGAGTTTTATGTTTCTAGATTTTATATTTAGGTCTTTGATTAATTTTGAGTTCTCTTTTTATAAGGTATGAGAAAAGGGTCCTCTTTCCTTCTTTTAGAATTGGATATCCAGTTTTCCCAATACCATTTGTTGAATAGATTGTTCTGACCTAGATAATTGGACTTGACACCTTTTCAAAAATCTCATTACCATAAATGTGAGGGTGTGTTTCTGAGTTCACTATTCTTTTCCTTTGGTCAATGTATCTATTTTTATGTCAGTACCATTCTGTATTTTCCATTGTAGCTAAATAATATGTTTCAAAGTCAGGAATTTAGAGTCATAAACTTTATTCTTTTTTAGATTGTTTGGCAATTTGGAGCCCTTTATCCTTACAAATAAATTTTATATTTTATATTTTGTCTGTTTCATTTCTGCAAAAAAATTGTCGAGATATTTATTGTTAATGCATTGAATCTGACAGTCAGTTTGGGTAGAATTGACATCTTAACAATATTTAGTCTTAGAATAAATGTACACAGAATGTCTTTCCATTTATTTTTGTCTATTTTGTTTTATTTTAGCAATGTTTTGCAGTTTTCTGAATACTGGATAGTTATGTCTTTGGTTATGTTTATTACTGAATGTTTAAATATTTTAGCCTAAATTACAAATAAAATTTTTTTCTGAATTGCTCCACAGAATACTCATTAGTATTCTGAAATGCTGTTGATTTTTGCATGCCAATCTTCAATCCTACCACTTTGCTGAACTTGTGTATTAGTTCTAGTTTTGTTGTGAATATTTTTTTTTCTAGGTATAAAAGCATATCATCAGTAAAAAGCGAAAGTTGTCCTTCTTCCTTTCCTACTTGGGTACATTTTATTTGTATTATCTTGACTAATGTTTCTACCTAGAACTTCTAGGAAAATATTGAACATCCTTTTCTTCCCAATCTCAGCAGGAAAGCTTTCAGTTTTTCACTGCTGACAACAAGGTTAATTTTGAGTTTTTATATATTCACTTTGCAATGTTGAAAAAGCTTCCTACTCTTTCTATCCTTAGGGGTGTTTTATCAAAGAAATAATCCTGTCCAATGCATTTTCTCCATCAATTGTAAGGTTCATGTGATTTTTCTTCTACAATTTATTAATGTGGTTTATTACACTAATTTATTTTCTTGTGTTGAATCACCCTTGCATATCTGGGATAAAGCCCACTTGATCATGGTATATAATTCTTTAAATGTGCTTTTGGACTTGGTTTGCAAGTATTTTGTTGAGGATTTTTTCATCTATAATCATTAAGGATATTGATCTGTAATTTTCTTTGTAGTATCATTTCTAGCTTTGGTTTTAGGGTGATTTTGGTTTCATAAAATGAATTTGGTTGTATTCCCTCCTTGTATTAGTCAGCCAAAGGGATGCTGATGCCAAGTACCAGAAATCTGTTCACTTTTATAAAGGGTATTTATTTGAGGTAGAAGCTTACAGTTACAAGCCCTAAAGAGTCCAATGCAGGTTTACTTTCTCATCAAAGTCAGTTGCCACATGTTGAAGCAAGATGTTTGATGTCATCTGCCTCGTCTCTCATTCCTTCTTCCTCTTAAGTCTCATGGGCCCAGCTCCTTCTGATCTCAGCTATAGGCTGGCATAGGACTCACCTCTTTTCCCAAGGTATTAGGTGTTTGAGCCTTCTCTTTTTTGTCACATGTCAGGTCCAAAATAACCAAGGTTTTCTTCTTCTGTATCTTTTTCTGTGTTCTTGATTGAGTGTCAATTAATTATACCCACCAAGGAGGCAGGGACTCAACTCTGAGTCAGACCCTACTGATTGGGAAGAATCAAAGCCCTAATCTTGATTTAATCAAGTAAGCATAAAACCTTTGAATTTTATACAATCAAATAGTATCATGCCTGAAGAAACAGACCAGTTTACAGACATAATAACTTTTTTTTGAATTCATAAAAAATATCAAACTACTACACACCTGTCCAATATTTTTGAAGAGTGTGAGCAAAATTGGTGTTATATCATCTTTGAATGATTGGTAGAATTCACCAGTGAAGTCCTCTGGTCCTGGGCTTTTCATTACCGGGAGGCTTTTTATGACTGCTTCAATCTCTTTACTTGAGATTGGTTTTTCGATGTCTTCTATTTCTTCTATTTTCAGTATAGTTTGTTCATTTGTTTCTAGGAATTTGTCCATATTGTCTACATTGCCTAATTTCTTGACAAACAGTTGCTCATAGTATACTCTTATGATCTCTCATATTTCTGCTGTGTCAGTGGTAATGTCTACCCTCTCATTTCTGATCTTATTTATTTGCATCTTCTCTCTTTTTTCTTCTTCATTCTAGCTGAGGGATTTTCTATTTTACTGATCTCAAAGAACAAACTTTTGTTTTGTTTTTCCATTCTATTATTTTTGTTTAGTTAATAATTTTATATATTTCTGTTCTGATCTTTTTTATTTATATATTTATTTATTTAGTATTTATTTATTTTCTTCAGCTTCTTTTCTATTTCCTCCACATGTGCAGTTATGTCTTGATTTTAGCTTTTTCTTCTTGTTTAATATAAGCATTGACACCTATAAATTTCTTTCTCAACACTTCTTTGGCTCTATCCCATATGTATTGATATTTGTTTTCCCATTTTCATTCATCTCAAGATATTTATTAATTTCTTTTGCAATTTCTTATTTCACCCACACATTATATAAGAGTGTGCTTTTTAATCTCCATATGTTTATGAATTTTCTCTTTTTCTTACAATTATTGATTTCCAGCTTCATTCCATTATAATCAGAGAAAGTGTTTTGTATTTTTTCAATCTTTTTACATTCATTGAGACCTGTCTTATGACTCAACATATGGTCTATACTGGAGAAGGATTCATGTACACTTGAAAAGAATGTATACCCTGCTGTTCTGGGGTGTAATTCTCTATAAATTTCTCTTAGATATAGATTATTTATCACATTATTCAAACTCTGTTTCCCTATTTATCCTATGCCCTTATCCAGTGCAGACACTGGTGTATTAAAGTCTCCTACAACTTAGAAATACTTTTACCCTTCATTGGATGCTTTATTGTATGAAAATACATGAAACACTTTGCCCCAGGCTACTTCAACTTATTTTTTTTCTTCCTCAGTTCAGGTATCTGCAAGCTTCTCTGCACTCTGGAGAAATTCTTGGAGGATGAGCTTGAGATAAGTGTCCTGTTTCAGTCTTTAGGATAACACTGGATAGATTGCCAATGATATACAGTCACCCTAGTATGTACATAAGTTTTACTCTGCTTCCTCTAGAACAAGGCCAGGACCAAAAATGGGAGCACATGCTGGCTACACAGCATGCTTGAAAAGGCTTTGTGGAGAATTATGTGAGGACACAAAGAGATGCTCTAACAGATTTTTAAATTTATTTTAATTATATTTTTATACCAGAATCTGTCAGCTTACTAAACAATCATGCATAAAATTTAGGATTTCCACATACCACCCCATCACTGACAACTTGCATTACTTACTATTGATGATCACACAGTTTTACAATTGTGTTCTTATTTCAGGTCATTTATGTACCTAGGGGTTCCCTGTTTTTGTAGTCTATTTCCAAGGATTTTATTTTAAAACTTTTATTATATCATATATGCAACCTAGGCTTTCCCTTTTTAATCATATTCTGATATATATTTCAGGACTGTTAATTGCATTCACACTCTTTTGCTATCATCACCATCATCTGTTACCAAAACTATTCCTCAACTAACACTGTACATTTAAGCTTTAATTTCCCATTTCTCATCCCAATCCCATCCTCTGGAATATTATATTCTAGATTCTGACTCTCTCAGTCTTCACATTCTAGTTTTTGCAAATCATTAAGATCATAGAATTTTTCCCCATTGTGCTTAGCTTATTTCATTCAACATGATGTTTTCAAGATTCATCAATATTATCACATGTTTCAGGACTTCATTTTTTTAAAGCTAAATAATATTCCCTCATATGCTTATTTATTTATCCACTCATCATTTGATGGACATTTGACTTCCTTCTATCTTTTGTGAATTGTGTATAAAGCTGCAATGAACATTGGTGTGCAAATTCTTGCTGTGGTCCCTGCTTTCAATTCTTTTGGGTATATACCTAGCAGTGGGGTATGCCACATCATATGGCAGCTCTATACATAGCTTTCTGAGAAACTGCCAAGCTGTCATCTATGGGAGCTATATCATTTTACCTTGCCACCAGCAATGAATTTTTCTACTACTCTGCATCCTCTCCAAAACCTGCTATTTTCCATTTTTTTAATAGCAGACATTCTAATGGTTGTGAAATAGTATCTGATTGTGGTTTTGATTTGCATTTTTTATTGCTATTGATGTTGCTCATATATTCACATAATTTATGGCCGTTTATACATCTTCTGCAGAATGATATCTGTTCAAGCTTTTCCCTGTGTGTTAATTGGGTTACTTGACTTTTTTGTTAAATTGAATTATTTCCTTTTATATACTGAATACTAATCCTTTATGAGATATCTGATTTCCAAATATTTTCTTCCATTGCTAGGTTGTCATTATACTTTCACCACAAAGTCCATTGAGAATTTTTTTCCTGAGGTCCCATTTATCCCTTTTTCCTTTAGTTGCTGTGATTTGTGTGAAAAGTCTAAGAAATCATTGTCTAAAACAAAGTCCTAAATATTCTTCCCTACATTTTCACCTAGGAATTTTGACATCCTATATTAAGGTCTTTGATACATTTTGAGTTGATTTTTGTATATGGAGTGAGGTAGGGTCCTCCTTCTTATTTTTGCAAACAGTGATCCAGTTTTCCCAGCACCAATTATTGAGAGACTATTTTTCCCAATTGAGTGTTCTTTGCCAAAAATCAGTGGGCCATAAATGTAAGGCTTGATTTCTTACTTCTCAATTCTACAATGGTCTATTTATCTGTCTTTATAATAGTACCATGCTGTTGTGATTAGCATGACTTTATAATACATTTTAAAATAGGATTGCATGAGTCCTCCTCCTTAATTCTTTTTCAAAATGACCTTGGCTCTTTGCAGGCCCTTACTCTTTCATATAAATTTGATGATTGACTTTTCCATTTCTGCAAAGTAATTTGTTGGAATTTTGCTTGGGATTGAATTGAATTTATAAATTGCTTTCCAGTACAATGTTGAGTAACAGTGGTGAAAGTAAGCATCATTGTTTTATTACTAATCTTAGAGAGCAAGCTCTCAGTATTTCACCATCAATTATGATGTTAGCTATGAGCTTTAAATATATGCCCTGTTTCATGCTGAGGATATTTCCTTCTATTTCTAGCTTTCTAAGTGTTTTTTTAAGAGTAAATGGTGCTGTATTTTGTCAAATGTGTTCTTTCCATAGAGATGATCATGTTTTGTTTTTCCTTTATACTGTTAATGTAGTAAATTACATTAATTGATTTTCTTATGTTGAACCAACACTGCATGCCAAGGATGTCATATTTGACCCTGGTGTATAATTCTTTTAATATGTTGTTTGATTCAGTTTGCTACTATTTTGTTGAGGATTTTTGCATCTATATTCATAAGCAATATTAGTCTGTACTTTTCTGTTCTTCTGGTATATTTATCTAGCTTTGTTATGAGGGTTATGGTGGCCTAGTAGAATGAATCAGGGAGTGTTCCTTCCTATTTGTGTTTATTGATAGTTTGAGAACATAATTGGAATTGATTCTTCTTGGAATATTTGGTGGAATTTCCTTGTGAAGCCATCTGATCCTGGGATTTTCTTTGTTGGGATGTTTTTGATTATTGATTCAATCTCTTTACTACTATTTGGCTTATTGAGATCTTCTATTTCTTCTTGAGTCATTCAAGATATTTTGTGTGTTTTTCAGAATGTGTCCATTTTATTTAAGTTATCTAATTTACTAGCATACAGCTGTTCACAGCATGCTTTTATAGTTCTTTTTATTTCAGCGAGTTGGTACTAGTATCCTTCCATTCATGTCTGATTTTAGCTATTTGTATCCTCTCTAATATTATCATTTCAGCTAAAAGTTTGTCATTTTTATTGATCTTTTCAAAGAACTGACATTTGGTTTTATTGATTCTCCCTCTTGTTTTTATTCTATTTCATTTATCTCTGCTCTAATCTTTGTTATTTCTTCCTTGAGCTAATTTTGGGTTAAGCTTGCTCTTCTTTTTCTAGTTCTTCCAGTTTTGCAGTTAGGTCTCTGATTTGAAGTCTTTCTTCTTTTTTAATGTAAGCACTTGAAACCATAAATTTCCTTTCAGCACAGTCTTTCCTGCATTCCATCTGTTTGGATATGTTGCATTTTCATTTTCATTTGCCTCAAATATTTTCTAATTTTGCTTCTGATTTCCTCTTTATCCCATTAGTTGTTTAAGGATATGTTGTTTTATTTCAACATAGTTCTGAATTTGCCATTTCTACTTCAGTTTTTAATTTCTATCTTCATTCTGCTATGGTCAGAGAACATACTTACTATGATTTCAAAGTTGTTGTTTTTTTTTAAATTTATTGAGACTTGTTTTAGGACCCACATGTGGTCTATCCTGGAGAATGATACATATTTACTTGAGAAGAATGTGTGTTCTTTTTTGGTTGAGTGCAATTTCTATATATCTCTGGAACAAATCTTGTACTTCCTTATCAATCTTCTAACTACATGTTCTATCCATTATTGACAGTGGTATGTTAAAACCTCCTACTATTAATGTAGAACTGTCAGTTTCTCCCTTCATATCTTTCAGTATTTGCCTCATATATTTTGGTGCTCTTCTCTTATTTGCATATAGATTGATAACTATTACATTTTTCTGTTGAACTGTCCCCTTTATAAGTATAAAGTAACCATTTTTGTCCCCTGTAGCTGTTGTTGAGTTATAGTCATATCATATCTCTTTTGATTACTACTTGCATGGTATATTTTTTTCCATCCTTTCACTGTCATCCTACTTGTATCACTGACTTTAAGGTGAATCTCTTATAGACAACATATAGTTCACTCATGCTTGGGGACTGGACCCCAGGTTGGCCTACCATGGCAGTGACATATAGCCGCTAGTAACCACTATGTAGATAGAGAAATTTACTGTCTTTAACTGTAATTTTCAGTCTCTTCCTCCCACTTTTCCCAGGATACAGTACAGAGCTCTTCTGGCCTCAGGAGCTTCGAAGTAGTTGCTTCATACAGTTCCTGCCTGTTTAATAGTTGTTTTGGAAAAATGACTGAGTCATGAAAGTCTGGTTCTTTCATGGGTTTTTAAATACCATTGGTGTGCTCACTTCGGCCGCACATATACTAAATACCCTTGGCAACTTTAGTTGTGATATAGCTGCATGTTATTTAAAATGGTTCTCATCACAGATTCCCAAGTCTCTTAAGGGTTTTTCTAAGAATCACCTATCAAAGACTTTGATTATATGTTTCTGCATGACCCTTGCAATTTCTGCCACAGGGAGAATATGTTTTGTCCACAATCATTTGTCAGTTGGGTGTTAGTTTTTTGTAGTCTTTCTTTGCAATCTAAGCTCTTGTCTTAGAATAGTATGACGAACAAGCTGGGGTAGAACACAATTAGCCTTGCAGGATTATTTGATTATACTCATGAGATCACTGGTGCTGTATGAGAATAATATTTAGATTACACCTCGTTGAAAACCATTTATACATTGGTCCAAATAGATCCATTTGATATATAGGTTGGATAGTTTTGGGTCAACAGCCATGCTTAATGGCATGTTGGGCACATGAGTTTGCAGAGCAAAAGCCAACAGTCTCTTCTGTTCCATCCTTTTGTACAAGTTTAGGATTTGATGAACATTGTTATAGCATTTCTGGGCCTGCCTGGTGAGACCTTGTGAGTCAATAACTAAGCTCAATACACTTGAAAAAAAACACAAAAAAATGCTATAACCCAGAATAAGTTGAACATTGACATAACGCCAGTCAGCAAGAACTGGCTTCTAAGATTGCTATTTTTATGAAGACAACCAGACTTGGTGTGATTCCTCCCTTGTTGAGAGATCGCATAATGTTTCTCTTGAGGCTTGCTCTTTGGTGTTTTCCAACCTTGGTGTTGTGCCCTGAGTAAGTAATAGTCACTCATGGCAGTATAAAAGGAAATCTTTTTTATGTAACTGACATCCATCCCACCAGAAGTGACTTTCCTTCCCACCTAAATGTTACCCAGGCCATTCCAATGCTTTATTTGGGAGCTATAATTTTTACTTCCTAATTGCTCAGGCAGTGTTGGTAAATGGTACTATGTAATTAATATTGCAACAGGAGAAGTGTTTATCCCCCACTCAGTGGATCACGACTGTGGCATATGTAACTTAGCATACCCCAATGCTTACTTCTAGTTCTTTAAATTAAACTGCCATGTAAATTCAGTTGAAAAAATATCTGAGAAAAAGTAAAATTTAAAGTAAGTAAAATTATAACTGTCTGACCTTTCCCTCTTTGCAAACATCTGTTCTTTGATCATAATAAAGGCATTCTGTAGAAGTCACATGCACCCAGTTGTGCTTGATAACCTTAAACTATGTTCATTCAATCTTGAGCAACCATTATAAAAAGACCCACCATGTTCTTGGTAGGCATGTATGATTGTGCTCAGAAAATGTCTCCCCTTCTCTCACCAAGGACAAGGCCCCAATGTATGACCCCTAGATAAATGCTCATTAGGTACCAACCTCGACTTATCTGAGTCATTCTTTGGTGTGATGTAACCCTATCAGTTTGGTGGGAAGCTGTTGTTTTACACAGATCCTTGCCATCCTTGGGGCAATTGACAGTTGGTAGGATTCATCAGACTAAAATATGATCTGTAGTGGGGAATCCATGGGGGAAATTCTGGGGTGGCTTTAAACTTCTATGTGAGAAGAGGTTGCCTATTTGAGTGATTGTTGCAGACATCTCTGTAAGTATGGAGACACGCCCAAAATGCCAGAAGGTATAGAGTGCATATTCCAAGAACACAAGATTATGAGATTTAACAAATACAGTGAGCAAACTGCTGCAGCAATCAGCTGGCTGTTGCTAGCGGTGGCACAGTTAGTGAGAGCAGACTGTCTCATGAAAGACAGAGAAATCTGCAGATTTGAAGGAGAAAAGCTGCTTGAGTATGTTTCTGTAGAGAAGAATCCTGTATCCCAATTTGGCCAGGGTGTCTCTCTGAAATCAGCAGATGAGTCAGCAAAATTTCTATACCAGGAAACACTTACAGGAATGGACAAAGAATTTGTATGCATCCTTACCTCATTCCCCATTTCAGATTTATTTAACTGTGAAAAAAATATCCCACTTTATAGAGGAGATCTAAAAGAAGATCAAAAGCCTAACTGCTACAACTGGTACTTGAAATTTACAGTGAATAAGTGAAGAAACGCAGGAACTGAGACAGTCACTCGGCTTTTTAAAATTCAACTTGAGAAAAGCTTCCAAAGGAAATGGTGACTACTTAATCCCAATTAGAGCAGGGTTAGAACATAAGTCTAAGACTCCTTCACCCAGCCATAGAGCAGGGTTCTTAACCATTTTTTGTTCCACAGACCCCTTTGCCAGTCAAGTAAAACCATGGACCCCTTCTCATAATGTAGTGGAAGATATATTTATTAAACTCAACTTTGGCATGTCTTTATTTATTTATTTACTTTATAATAGTAATTTCTTTTATTTTTTAAAAGATACTTAGGTTACATAAATTTACACAAAAATTATAGGGATTCCCATATGCCCCACCTCCCCAACCTCCCACATGAACATATTTCATTAGTGTGGCACATTACTGCAATGGATATACACATCCTGGGGCTTTGCAACTAAGTATGGACCATAATTCATATTGTAGACCACACTTTCTCCCACACATCTCTGCATGGTATATGCTGATATAAAAAAGCCTATATCTGTGGTTGCAATGCCACTCAGGATAATTCCCAAGTCCCCAAAAAAACCCTGTATTACAACTTCTTTTCCCTCTCCCTGTCCCCAGAATATCCTGTGGCCACTGGCTCCACATTAATGTTGTAATTACTTCCATTTCTTGAATCACAATATGTCTATAACAGAATAAAAGTAAGGCCATTCTTGTCCATAGCTCTTTCCCCAATCCTTGAGGAGTCTGGGATGGTGATGTCCACTCCAACTCCAAGGGAGAGGGGGCTTTTATCCCATGGATAAGATGGATGGGAATATCCTGCCTGCAGATGCAGACTCTCTCCATTGTCCATCCTTGCATTTCTGGGAAGAAACCCACTTGGTCATGGTGTATAATTCTTTTGATATGTTGTTGAATGCAATTAGCAAGTATTTTGTTGAGGATTTTAGTATCAAGGTTCATAAGAGAAATTGGTGTGTAA
>JAQZBX010105313.1:0-10865 GCA_029593785.1 Cabassous unicinctus
CCCAATGTGCCATCACTTATCCGACAAGCCCTGGTGCAGGTTTGTGTGTTGTTTGAGCAATTTGATCTAATCTGTTCTGTCTGTTTATATTGAAATTAACAAGGCATGTACCCTGAGACATAGGCCCTATCTACAATAGTGCAGCACAAATGAACTTGCACATGAGGTCAATCAGCTCCACAAAATACATCACACAGTTATTCCAAGTCTCACACTCTGTCTATAATTGCCCCTTGTTCTGTCATTAGAGCTCCCTTACAAGTCATTATTTTGAGTCAGCAGAGCTACAGGGAATATTCTTCCTGATAGTTAGTGTAAAGTTGAATTGATAACATAAATATCTCCCAGCTCAAAAATACAAGGAGCAGGTATTTAGATTAGATCTAATAAAGTGTGCAGCTGTTCAGTCACTTTATGAATCCTGGCTAAAACAATAATCACAACTTTAAATATGGGTTCTCCTTTAGTAGCTCCATGAAAGAGAAACTATGCTTTTCTAAATGAAAGGACAAATGCCCTATTAGAATTTGCCTGTCAGCTCATCTCATAAATTGTTTTTTGTTTGGCCAAGATCAAAGTCATTTAGGTTTCTTGGGAATTTTGACTTAGTCAGCATTAAATAAAAATTATTCCCTTTTAAAGAAGAAGTAGAAGTAGAATTTATTCATTTGTTTTGGAGAGGGCGGTGGTGTGAGTTTTATGCCAAAATAATATACTAACTTTGTGTCCTCAAGCACATTTCTAGAAGTACTTCCTTTTCTGGGAAATGTAATTCACATCCTCTTTTCAAAAAATGGTAGTTAAGAGGACTCAGTTGAGCCTGGTAGAGATGAATGCAGGGATTTCTTCATGTGGTTGTAGCCTTTGGACAAAAATAACATGGCAGGAATGATGGGGAATCTGAAAATCTACATGCATTCAAACGAGGCCACTTTACAAAAAGTGACCCAAGTAGGTGAATCACTGCTACTGAGGCCCATTTACTTGGCTCTGGGAAAGAGACTTTATCTCTCTGTCATTTCCTAATTGTAAAATAAAGGGATTAGACAAAACAGAGAACATGAAATAGTGCTCTGTGGTCTAGATCTGACCCATAGAAAGTTTTTGTTTAAACTGCAGTGGTGTTTAAAAAACCTGAATCAATAGCTAACTTTTAAAAATCAGAATATTTTACCTAAGAATCTGGATTTCTAGGGTTGTGTATCAGAGATCTATTACCATGATAATGCTGCATAGCAAGCAACCACAAAAACTCAGTGGCATACAGCAGAAAGCTTATTGCTCATGTGTTAAGAATCATTTGGTGGGTAGCTATGTGGCTTCACTGATCTTGACTGGGCTTGAATTCATCTCCTGGGGTGACAGTCTTTTCTCCATATCCATGTCTTTCATCCTTATCAGGCTATCAGGATTGATCCACATCCTCAACCATGCATACTCGTGGTGATGGTAGAAGTAAAAGAGAACAAACAAACATGCAAGACCTCTTGAGCTCTAGGCTTAGAACTGATATATGTCATTTGTGCTTCATTTTGTTGTCCAAAGCAAGTGACATGGGCAAGCCTAAAGTCAGAGTTTGAAGATACCATATAGTTACTTGGTAAACAAGATGGATACAGGAAGGAATGGGGGAGAATGGGGTCATTTTTCTTATCTTCCACACTTTGCTTAAAAATTAAGAACTTGTGACAACATGGGGGCCATATTGCAGGCATGGCATGAATAGATAAGGCTGAGTAGCAGCTGACAGCTTTAGATGAGCTTGCATTTGCTAGTTTGCTGACAGTGCCTACTCACTCTTATTATCTTTCTGAGCCTAAGACTGATCTTGATTTACCATTATCATTGCACTTTTGCTGTAACTTTTCTTTAAGTAGAGAGATTATTTTCCGCATTTGTGCCATTGTGAAAACTGGCAAAATGAGAGGCAGACTGAAAGAGCCATACAATGTTTCCCATTCCAAAATTCACCCATTCACTTATGCTACTTGCCTAGCTTCAGTGGTCATCTGAGTTTAGGGTCAGGGGAATTCCATTGTTGACACATTCTTCATGAGCCCAGCATAAAAATTAAAGTCACTGGAACTCTTGACACAGCCTTGAACAAACTGAAAGTTTGTAATAAAATTGTAACATTGGCAAAAGTATTTCTGTGAGAGCTGAAAAGAGCTATTAGTTAGAATTTGTGTAAACAAAGTGCAATCACACGTAACTAACTTGCTCCATAAAGGTTCATTTAACTTTCATCATAGGCAAATATCCATATTTTACATAGATAAAGGATAGGTTGTTAGAAAAGGGGAAGCTATTCCAGACTAAAAGACTCAACAAATAGATAAAACACCTGTTTTTTTTTTCAGAATGCTCTGTGTCATACTTCTCAAAGAACTGTTTTCAGGCATGAAATCCCTCAGAATTCCTGATATCAACCATAAAACACTTTCATTTTAACCCATGCTTTTTGTCTACCAGGCTTATAGGAAGATTTGTCCCAAATGTTCTTAAAGGCTGTCCTTCATCTCTCCATCCTATCTCCTTCAGGGCCTCAATTCATCTATTATTCATTCCTTTTCATTGCAGCCTTTTTGAATTTTTGAATATTGTGTGTGTATACATATATGTATATGTATGTGTACATATATTTTACATACCTATATACAAAGTCCTTGCAACAAAATGATCATCACAAATTGTATCATGTTTGCATTTTTTGTGGGCTAAAGAGGAAGACAGTTTAGGATAAAAACATTAGCAGAGCGGATATTAAACTAGACACTTAGCCAATCTTCCTGTTTCAGTTTTCTCATCTGTAAAATGGGGATAATGATTTGTAATGTGCATTGAATAGAACCCAAATGATATTTTCGTGTTTTCTATTATTATTATGAATATTATTGTTGTTGCTTTGGACTTATCATTGTAGAAGCACAAATATAGAATTAAAATTATTTGCACGTATGCTATTAGCACCCTTCTGTTCTTTCTTTCTACTTGTACTCTCCCCTTCCTGCTATTTTCATATTAAGGAATACTTATATGCTGTACCTCTATATTTTTTTTAATTTAAGCTTTTTTATTTTTAAATAAGCTTTAGATTGCATAAAACTTTCATCAAAAATATAGGGGATTCCCATATACCCTCCCCCACCCCCTCCACCACTTTCTCCCATTAACATCTTTCATTAGAGTGGGATATTTGTTACAATTGAACACATATTGAAGCATTGCTGTTAACCATAGTCTATAGTTTACATTATAATTTACATTTGGCACTGCACAATTTTATAGATTTTAACAAAATGTATAATGGCTTGCATCTGTCACAGTAATAGCATGCAGGACAATTCCATTGACCTCCAAATGCCCCATGTTACACCAATTCTTCCCTCTCCCTCCCCTTGGAACCTCTGGTGGCCACATCCTTTATATCAAAGATACAAGTTCTTCCATTAGTAGAATAATAATAAGTCTACTTTAGTCCGTAGTTGCATTCCCCCCCACCCTTATGTTTGTTCATTCCTCAGTCTTGAGGATTTGGTGATGGTGGTGCCTACTCTGTTTCTGATTGAGAGGGGGTTTAGATCCCATGGGGTAGATGGCTGGAACCGTCTTGCTTGCCAGGTACTCTCTGGTTTTGGGGATGGATGTTGCCCCTCATCATCCTTTTGTTAGTTGTCCAGGGCAAGTCCAGTGAACTGGAGATTAGGTGTTGCAACTCTGCTGAGATTCAGGGCTCAATTGGCATATGAACAGAACAAAGATTTCAGTCTCTGGGACATATATTTAAAGAGTATAGTGTTAATTATAGGTTCAAATAAAAGGGACAGAAGAGCCATGGGTAGAGAAATTATAAATGAATCTAACTCTGTTACAATTAGGAGTTTATATTCTAAAGTAAGGCCCACTGTCAGGGTGCTGAGTTCCTGAAATTGTCTGCTCTTCCTATAGTGTCTAGATGCCTCTGGAGCCCAAAGGAGCCCCACTGTTTGAGGCACTGTTTACTGTGGCAGTCAATGAGATCCTACTGTGACATGCACAAGCTCCATGACCTCCTGACTCACTTTGAAATCTCTTAGCCAAAAAAACTCATTTTTATTTAATATTTACCCCTTTTGGTCAAGGTCTTTTTCCAAAGGCATGGCTAGGGGTGCTGTGCCTCTATCTTAGGAGAGTTTTACTTAATTCTTCACTCTTAATTGAATATACTTAAAGAGCTATTGGGCTCTTCAAAAATGTACATACCAACTATTACTAGGCTTTGGGAGGGATCTTTCAAGGGATATTCTCCCCCTTCTCCTCCCTCCATACCCTTCCTGACTGAGGGAAACTGTTCACTTAACTAAAAATTATTGTTCTCCAGGAAGATTGTAGTAAGCTCAAGGTTCTGTTGTAGTCATTTCTGAAGATGATGCCCTGGTAAATACTATTCCTTGCTGTGGACCTCACATTTCTTCCAGAGGAGTGGTCATGTGACTGTTGATAGTCATGGTCCAAGACAATATCTTTATGTGTTGGCTTCACCATCATTAGCAAGAACATCTATCCCTCTGTGTCATGAACACAGAGAAGGATGAGTTTGTGTTCTTTATTGATTCCCAACCAGTAAATATCAGCACCCAGTACAGTTTATGTCCCCTTAATATGTTCTCAAACTCCTCCATTAATATCTAGAGCTGTGTGTGTTCTGAAGATAACTTGTGTATCAGGTTATTTTGAAAGAAAGTAAGGAAGGAAGGGAGGGAGGAAGGAAGGAAGGAAGGAAGGAAGGAAGGAAGGAAGGAAGGAAGGAAGGAAGGAAGGAAGGAAGGAAGGAAGGAAATACATCTATAGTCACATGTGTTTATGAAGTGTTGCAAACTGTTTCCCTCAGAATAATTTGGTTACTAAGCATGAATGGAATCCAAGGGAAGTATGTGGAGTAGCTCAAAACATTCAAGGTAAACTGAACCACAGAGCACTTGGGAAGAAGGGGAAAAATAGAGTGACACTTCATGGCACTGAATTTGTCTTTGTGTCCAGCTCCTAAAGTGGCACTTTCTCAGGAAGAGAGAGCTTGATTAGCTTGGGCTGGTTCACATGTCAAACAGTTTGGGAGAGGGAAGAAAATTTGAGCACTCTGAAGGAAAGTCCCAGCTCAATCTTCCGTCTTGCTCCCCAGAGGAGAAGTGGGCAGCTTTACCAAAAGGGGAAGAAAGAATCCTGGGAGGAATAAACAACAGGAATCTACAATACACTACTCTCTCCCTTGATATTGTCATGGTGCACAATAGTTCTGAATATTCTCTCCAGTAAAGAAATCTATTTAACCACATGTAACCTGACCCTCTCATAGTTTTTTGCTGTTTATGTAATGTCTACTAACCTCAGAAGAAACTAGTACTCCTTTGAATATCCTTAGGAATTGCAGATTTATATAATTTGGGCATCACACTTTAATCATTTTTGGATTTTTCCTATACTCTATTACTATTTTCTAGTCATTGACAGAATTAACCTCACAATTGTTTGTATTTTAAAATATCGGCTTTTATGAGTGACATGGGTGTTTGCTTCTTAATCACTTTGAATAAAACAAATATTTCTAAAGGCCCTGCTTTGGGGCCTTCAATTTTCTTTTTCTCCTCAGTGCCATTATGCTGGTCAACGCTCCTTCTTTCCACCCATTTCTGAAGTCTGTCTCATTTGGAATATCCTTTGTAATCTCTGGCTCACCCTGCTCTCAGATCCTGGTCCTTACCCACACATGGTTCCTCACAAAGCCTTCTTTCTTACGGTTTTCTGATTTTCTAGTTGTTGTTGACCTTGAGCCCTTCCTTGTGTTTCATTTGGACATATTGTATAAATACTGCCACTCACAAGATGGCCCATGCCTGCCCTCCATCTCACTGCTGTCTCATTTTTTTGTGCAAGTGCCACTTTACTTATTGATTATTTCATCTTTCTTCCATCCAGGGTCTCTTAGTTATATTTTTTTCATATTGTTTCAGGATTTGACATGTAATAGCAAATTCTGAATTGGCAGCAGCTCTGGAAGTAGAGAGGAACGATTCATGCAGATTTCAATGATAATAACTGTTTACTGAGTATAATGCCATCCAATAGTCTGGAGGAAAACTCAAAACATCAGATATCTAAAGAAACCACAGGCTCAGTCAAATCATTTTGTTGTACTGAAAATAGAGATAAACTTGTGTTCATGATTAAAGCCTGTTTATTGATTTTTATGTATTTTAGTGCTATCATTAGGTAATAATTGAACTTATCAATAAATGATGATCATGTTTTATTGGAGGATTACATCCATCCATCATGCTGTTTTCAAAAGATTTACATTTAGGTTTCATTTCTGTCAGTTTCCTAAACAGTCCATCTCCCATTCTCCTTTTTTTCATTTCTTTTACTTTAAAATAGGATAGAGACCACAGGAAAAGGGCACCAATTTTTTTTCTCTCCTCAAGACCAAAATTGTTTACTAATACACCACCTTTTTTTGCAAAAAAGAAAGAAAAGAAAAAAAGAAGGAAAAAAATCCTTCCTGTTTTGATTTCTAACAGTGGCCCAGTGACATTCTCTATTTATTACACAGTAACAAATGATAGAATTGAAAGGACTTCCTTTAGTCCTATTCCCTAGCTTTATACCATCGAATCTAATCTTTTCTACCAGACACCCAGACTTTGTCCACATCACATCAGAAGACACAGTGTTTCAATATCATTCTTTATGTCCTCTCCATGGATCTTCTTCCAATATGGTCCCTGACTTTATATAAGTCTGGAGAATTTGAGATGGCGGATTACTCTTGGTGACTATTTAAACAAATATTGTCTATTTCTGATTCTGACTATAAATAATAGCAAATATTTATTGGGCCCTTTTGAAGTTCCAATTCATTGGGCCAAGGAGTTTGCATTTGTGTTCCCATTTAATCTTCACAACAAACTGAAGAGTGAGAGATGGCAGAAACCATTACTTTTCACCCAGTATATATTCTCCCCTTTTTCCTTTAGTAATAATAGGAACCTAGGTGGACATCACCTACCTAAAAATTACATTTCCCAGATTCCCTTGCAGCTAGTGTGGTCAGATGGCTAAATTATCTTGGCAAATGGGTAGAATTGATCTGTGCAAATTCCAGGCCATAGCTTAAAAGGTGTTAAAATAAAAACTTGAGCAAATTTTTGTTGGATCTCAGAGAGTTTTACTGAATTGATTCATGAAATGGGGAAACAAAGAGAACAATGAATTTTTATAGGTAGAATAAGCCAGTACATTGTGAGATAAATTTTAATGTTTAGCTCAGACTACATGTCCTAATATGGTTTGTGCAAGTGTTGCTTGGAATGGAGAAAGTTAGTTGGTGATAACTGATTGGCTGTATTTAAATTTGGTTTTCTGGGTAAGCCAGGCATTTACAGGAAATAGAGATTTGCTTAGGTTTTTGGTTTTGCTGATGCAGGGCTTAGCATGGGTGCCTTCATGATGGACCTACTAGATTTTATTTATCAGAAGAAATTGACGCCTTTCCTTTTATCTCTTGCTGACTAACAAACCACCCCAAAATTTCATGGGGTAAAGCAACAACCATTTATTTTTACTGAGTTCTGCAGCTGAGAGTTTGGGCCAGGATCAGCTGATTGATTCTTCTGGCAGTTGCTGAACTGTTACAGCTGTGGTCATCTGCCAGATACCTGGGGGGTCAACTGTGAGCTGGAACCATAGGTAGTTGGTCTCCATGTTTTTTTTTTCACCCAGAGGGCTAGTCTCAGGTTGTTTACACAGTGCCTAGCAGGTTCCAGGAGAGCAAACAGAAGAGTTCAAGACTTCATGAGACCGTGATTCAGCACTCTCACAATGTCGAGTTTTGCTGCATTTCATTAGTTAGAGCAAATCACAGGACCAGCACATATTCAAGGCGTGGGGAAAGACTACTTTATGGGAGTTGCTGAAAGTCAAGTTGCAAAGGGACACAGATACAGGGAAAGGTAGAGAACAGTGACCATTTTTGTGGTCTACCTCACTTCCTTTCCATTTATTCATTTTCCCACTGGCAAATATATAAACATGAAACAAGAGCTTAGGCAGCATTTTTTGGACCAAAATACGGAAGTTATATATTGAAAATTGCAAAGCAACATGATAGAATGAGCCCTGTCCCTGACACCTTAGAGCTTTTTCAGCCCTGATCTGCTTATGATCAGAGATATTACCTGAGAGAGAAATAAACTTCTATCTGATTTATTTCAATGTCATTTTATTTTCTTTGCTATAGCAGTTGAGCCACATACCCATTTTACAAATAATAAAATTGAGCTGTAGAAAGACTAAGTAACTTGCCCAAAGCCACCCAGTGGGTAAGTAGCAGTGGCTCCATTTGAACCCAGGACTATATGATTCCAGAGCTCATGTGTTTAAGCACTGTACTGCATTTGTACATTGGAACAGCATTTACTTATCTACAAGGAATAAAATGTGAAACGTCTATTTTTCATCTTTAGAAGGAATTTGTGACATCTATTGGATGGGTACACTAAATGTAAGGTCTCAATCATTTGTAGCTCAAAATATGTTTGGCCTGTATAATTTAAACACACACACACACACACACACACACACACACACACATATCCTTTAAGCACGTACATATTGGTGCTTTGACCAGTCAGCTTTTTACTTCATCATTTAGGACTTTATGTGATGTTATTAATGTCAAAAATGAATTGTTAACCAATCAAAAGAGAAAATATACAAAACATCAAAACATACTGGGTACATTTATAATCTATATCTCAGTCTGAGTGTGACAAGAAGGAGGCTCTGTATTTATTTATTCTTGGTATAGAAATAGCAAAATAAGTCAAAAATGGCATAAGCATAACATTCAAGCTTAGGTATTGCGGGTATCCAGTTACAGACGACTTAAATATCTGGACATTAAGTCACCCCTGGTTTATATCTATCATAGCACATTCTACTATGCTAATTAAGTTTGAGATGACATCATTTGTTGGGCTTCTCTAGAGATGTGTTGAAATTGGGAATGAACGCTGACTCTTTCTTGAAGATTGATTTTTGTCTGTGTCACAGGTAAAGGATATTGGTGATCCAGAGGAGCTATTTACCAGTACCAGTACTTTGCTCTCTTATACCTTGGGCCATTGTATTATTCCTTTCATTTCTAGTACTTTCTAAACACTTGAAACGAGAAATTTCTATATTCATGTGAAGGTTTTTCTATGTCAAGTTATAGGGCATGGGGGCAAGTCTCAATACTGCCCATGTAGGAAGCTGAGAATCTTCTACAATTTCTTTCAATCCTTTTTGTACATGATGAGCTAGAATAACCTCACTGAACTGAATTATCCTTCCATGGTATGGTTCAGTGAATACCATAATATTTTAGCACAGTTTGAGTGATTTTTAATGCCAAAAACATCAGCAAGAAATACAAATGTTACAAAATATTGAAACAATACCATAAAAAAGCTCAGGATCATAAATACTTTACTTTACAAGATCTCAGAGGTCAATATAGCAATACTATGGAAAATTAAAATGCTCTGTGTGAGAGCCTTTCAGGGGAAAAGACACAAACATACACAGTTAGTGGTTTACTATCAAAATGCAGAAAACTGTTCTCCAAATATATTTAAGGCTGATTAACAAAGAAAAAAATAACCATTTTCCAGGAGTAAAAATTTATGAAGTTATTCATCTGCATGTTTCTTTATTTGGTTTTACTTACAATCTAATTAAAGGAAAATTACAGCCTGTGATAGAGAGATGACTTTTATATAAATTATGTCCTTAACCACACAAAGGAACACAGCGTGCAGATAGAAGTGAGCTGAGGATTTGGATTTGGGCAGTTAAAGTATCAAAAACTGTTGAGTAAGAACAGAGGCTTTGAATCTGGAAACTTCCTTTCAGCCAAGGGCTCTTTGAGCAACTGTGCCACAGGTGTATATAAAGTCTATCAGAAGAAAGAAAAAATCTTGTAATATTTGTACACAGAGCTATGAAAAGCTGGTCTTCACTCATTCTGTGTTATTCAGATGTGTGTTGGCTCCTAATGGACCTGTCTACCACAGGTTAAATCTTCCTATCCACTGTTTTCCTGTTTGGTGTGTCAGCTTCAGATGAAGTCAGTGAATCCATGGAAAAATAATCCAACCTGATATGTCTAATAAGAACATGTGGCCATAGCCTTGGCCTCAGTCTCCTCGCTCTTCCTGTTCTCGGTCCTGCTGCCCATCGCCGTGCGGCTATGCAGGAGGAGCAGGGTGGCCTCAGTTCTTGAGGACACCTTTCCAGGCCACTCAGTGGATGTTAGCAGCACTGGAACCCTGTCCCACGGCTGCCAGCATAAGGTGTGTGTGATGGGACACTCTGAGAGTATTGAATTCAAATTCTGTCTTCTCCAACCTTCTGAGCCAGGAACCTGGGAGGAAAACAGAAGGAAACCTCAACTTCCTGAACTGTTTAGGTATCTGAAACTTCCTCACTCAGTGTGTTAGTTTTGTCTCAATCACTGTTTCTTTTTTTTTTTTTTTTACCCTGTAATAATCTGTAATTCTACTGTTTTCTTCTTTTTTCTCTACTATTTTCCTTACTAATATCACCAATATTACTCCTGACTTATTGGCTAGGTTGCTGTGTAATTGTTTTTCCAATTATTCCATTTTAGTAAAAATGTATGTCAGGAAATTTGACAATGTGGATGCTTGGATATAGCAGTGCTTTTTTTATTTGTTTTGTTTTTTTTAATATGGCTATCTGTTGTTGTCTAGGGCATCTTATGTTTTTAGAGCCTTCTGTATTCTGTCAAGCCTGTCTCTCCCCATCTCCTCAATTATCTTTTTGGA